>JAANYP010009577.1:0-112468 GCA_020465985.1 Centrapalus pauciflorus | reverse complement strand
CCATTCGAGTTGTTCACATACTCTATTCGAGTTGTTCACATACTCATTCGAGTTGTTCACATACTCATTCGAGTTGTTCACATACTCATTCGAGTTTGTTCACATACTCATTCGAGTTTGTTCACATACATCTGAGTTTCTAACACTCATTCGAGTTTGATCAAACACTCATTCGAGTTTCAGTGAAAGAATAAATCGAGTTTTATCATAAACTCAATTAAGTCTTACACTACATCCATTCAAGTTTCACTCATAAACACAAGAATCATTCAAGTTTGTCACACACATACATACAAACACAATTCACTGCTTGATTTAAACTGCTTATTGCTACTAACAAGTCATTGTGTTTCAGTACTAATCTGTGTTTCAAGGTGTGATCAAATTTTCAATCTCATTCGGAGTTCATTTGATCTTGGTCAAAGTTTCCCAACAAACAATCAACATGTCTAAAGATGCACTTGCCATGGGATCCGAAACCAAACCCCCAATCTTATACAGGGGTGAATACGTTCAATGGCGGGAAAGGTTTCTGGAATTTATAAGTTTCCATGATCTGTCTGAAGAAATGCTGAGGTCATTAACTGAAGGACCAACAATCTTTATGGAAACAATCCCAGGAGTACCAACTGGCAATCCCCCAATACCACCGAGGACTGTTGAGATCACAAATCTAACAGAGGCACAGAAAAAGAGAAAATTAGGGGACAAGACAGCCAGAAAATTATTGTTGATATCAATCCCCAATGATATATACACTTGTCTGACAAACACAAAGACTGCTAAGTCCATCTGGGATGAAGTGTGCAAAATCATGCGGGGATCAGACAGAGCTGCTACAAATAGGGCTAGGAATAGTTTAATGACTTTTGAAAACTTTAGAGCCCGTGAAGGTGAACTTCTGGAAAACACTTATCTCAGATTTGTAAATCTGGTAAGTGAGGTCAAAAGAAACGGAGTGACGAAGTCCAACTTGGACATCAATGTCAAATTCTTAAATGTCCTAAATCCAGAGTGGGAAAAATACGCTATGATCATCCAACAAACGAAAGATATAGAGGAGATGGATTTTCATATGCTATTTGAAAACCTCAACAACTATCAAGAAGTTGTTTTGAGGAAAATGTCTGGAAAGAAGAAAGCGGAAAAAGAAACTGCTGATCCACTAGCTCTGCTGGCGGAGAAAAAGTATAAATACAAGCTCAAAAAGGAGAAAAGAGCAGTAATCAGCAGTACATCATCAGAATCAGAATCATCAGATTCATCTGCAGATTCAGAGATTGAAGAGATGAAGAAACAGATGGCACTGCTTACCAAAGCATTTCAGAAGAAATTTTACAGGAAGCCAACAAACAACAAAATGCGCTACAAAACAGGCTCAAGGAAAGTTGAGAAAAAGGAGAAGTATGAAAAGGCTGGAGAAAGCAGTGCAAGAAAGTCTGACAAATATGAGAAGTCAGATAAATCAATCAAGAAGGAATCTGAACAGAAATGTTATAACTGTGGAAAACCAGGTCATTATGCCCGGGAATGCAGATCACCAGTAGTCAAAAATTCAGACTACTATACAAGAAAGGCCCTCTTAGCCAAAGAAAAAGAGGCAGGCAAAGCACTTATGGCGGAGGATGACCATTGGTTACAATTATCCGAAGATGATGACATTTTGGATGAAGATGCCCATATCTGTTTAAAGTCAGAAATCTTCAATGAATCTGAACTCAGTGAATCAGCTATGATAGCTGAAGATGAGGTGTGGGTTGGAATGACAGATGAAGAGGATGAAGAGCAGAGAGAATCTGATTCTGATGAAGAGGAAGAAAAAGAAGAATTTGCATTAATGGCATCTGGCCAAAACAAAGCTGAAAATGAGGAGAATTCAGAGTCTGATAACTCAGAGGATTCAGAAGGACAGGAGGTAAATTCTATTTCAGATTCTGATATTGACGAATCATGCATATTAGAAGAAAAACTAACTAATATGGCTTTCATGCTTAAAAAGTTTGAAAAATCCTTAAAAGCAGAAAAGAAAAAGGTTCATTCTTTGGAAAACAAACTTCTAAATGAACACAATTTAGTCCTAGATTTTTCCAAAGATAAAGCCTTAGCTTTACGAGCTGTCTCAGACTTACAGGATAAGGAAAAAGAACTTCAAAGCAATATATCCAATCTGAATCACAAAATATCTGATTTACAAGAAAGTTTGCGAGTAGCTGAATTAGAAGCCTCAAATTTTTCTGTAAAATATCATGCCATATTTGAAGAAAGAACTAAACTTTATGAGAAAATAAAAAAGATGGAGGATGAATTTATTAAAAGAGGGCAAACAGATCAAACAATATATCTAAATCAACCAAAAGATACAGAGTTTTATAACTCTAAATCTGGTATTGGTTGGGAAAATCCTAAGTATCTGACAAAAGCTATAACAAATTCACCAACATTATATGATGTCAGATATATGAATTTAGGATTAAAAATGACATTCTTAAAAGCATCTGAAGAAGTAGAATCCAGTGAAGAAACCAAAAGGTCAAGATCAGACAAAATGCAAAATTATATTGACTATACCAAGATAAATGAAAACAGCAACATTGTTGATACTAAAGAAGAGTACATTCAAACTTATTCTGAAAAGGATTTGTCTGAATTACCAACTCAGTCTCAAAAACTATATTTACCAAATTCAATTTTAGAACAGATAAATTCTGATTTAGAATTGAAAATTAAAAGTTTTGAGACAGAGAATGGAACACTCAAGTCTGAAATACTAAAAATAGAACAAAAGTTGCTAGATAAGTCTAAAAACATAAATATGTCTGATCCACATTCATCTATTTCTCTGGATTCTATAAATTCAGAAAAAGAATTTAATCTGTTCATGCACTCTGATATTAATTCATTAGATCAAAGATTTGATAAAATTGGTGAATTTATCAAACCTTTGACTAACAAACCATCAACTGGTAATAAAGAATCTGTTCAAATTCTGCAAAGAAAGACTACAGACTCTTTAAAACCATCTGAAAATTCACCATCAGTGCAACAAAAGATGGAGAAAACAAAACTGTTTGTTAAGTCTCCTAATTTTGAAAAGGGTGAATCATCTTCATCAACGAACTCCTTGGCACGTACAGCCAAATCTTCAACAGGTATGAAAAGGTTACAGAAAAACCAAGCATCTAAATCTTCTAATTCTCAAACTTCTTTTATATCAGATAACGTTGTGAACGGGTCGCGAAAACAAGTATGGCGAAAGAAGCAAAGAGAAGAGAAAAACAAGATTATAAAACAAGAATGGCGCGTGAAAGGAAAAATTGTTACAGATAGAAACAGCAAAATTGAACATTCTGTCTGTAATAATAATAAACTTGTTAATAATTCTTGTGTTAAGTTTTCAAGATCGAAATTAATTGCTTTGAATTCTTATGTTTGTAAGTCTGAAACTGTGAAACATAATAAGCTTGTATGGCAACCAAAGAAAAAGGACCCTGTGTATGACAAGCAAAAGGATCCACAGATAAAAACTTCAAAAACAATTCCACCGAGAATTGTACAAAAGTGGATACCCAAAAGAACAATTCAAAGATGGGTACCTAAAATAAATTCAAACGATAAACCTAAAGCCATATCAATTAGCAAATCAAAAGATACTATGCATGTTTTACCTAAAACTAATGTACCCAACTACAAGTGGGTACCTCATGTGCTATTACGTTTTATAGGTAAACCATGTATGGTACCTTGATTCGGGATGCTCCAAACACATGACCGGACAACGAGACACACTCACGGACTTTGTAGAAAAGTTCTGTGGGACGGTAAGATTTGGAAACGATCAGTTTTGTCCGATCAAGGGATATGGAAGCCTGAAATATGACAAAATCACAATCCAAAAGGTCTTTTACGTTGACGGTCTTGGTCATAATCTATTCAGTATTGGACAACTGTGTGATAAGGGATTAGAAGTCAACTTTAAAGCCAATCGGTGCAGCATCAAATCAGCAGAAGGAAAAGAAATTCTAGCAGGAACCAGGAAAACAAATCTGTACTCTATTGATCTAGCCTCGATCAATCTGAAGAAAGATGTCTGCTTATTGTCAAAAGCAACATCCAAAACAGCATGGCTTTGGCATCGTCGTCTTTCGCATCTAAATTTCAATGAACTGACCAACCTAGCAAAAGGAGGGTTAGTTAAAGGGCTGTCGGCGCTTAAATATCAAAAAGAGCAACTATGCGCGGCATGTGAAAAAGGAAAGATGACAAAAGCCACACACAAATCCAAAACAGCACACTCATCCACAAGAGCATTAGAGTTACTGCATATGGATTTGTGTGGACCAATGCGAGTACAGAGTATAAATAAGAAAAGATATGTATTGGTGATAGTTGATGACTACTCACGATACACATGGGTGTTTTTCCTGAAATCCAAATCAGATGCCACCGAATCTATCATCGACTTCATCCGAAAAATACAAGTAAAGTTGCAACTCACCATCCAGAAAATTCGCTCAGACAATGGAACAGAGTTCAAGAACAAATCATTGGACTCGTTCTTAAATTCAGTTGGAGTTACACATCAATTCTCAGCTGCTCGGACTCCACAACAGAACGGTGTCGTTGAAAGAAGAAATCGGACACTAGTGGAAGCAGCTAGGACGATGTTGGCCTACTCCAATTTACCATTGTTCTTGTGGGCAGAAGCGGTTGCAACAACATGTTTCACACAAAACCGTTCAATAATAAATAAAAGATTCGGAAAGACTCCGTATGAGCTGATCAATAAAAGAATACCTAATGTTAAATTTTTCCATGTTTTTGGTTGCAGATGCTTTATATTGAATGATAAAGACAATCTGGGAAAGTTTAATCAAAAGGCGGATGAAGGAATCTTCATCGGGTATTCAAAGGAATCGGTTGCTTTCCGAATATACAACAAGAGAACCAAGATAGTCAACGAGAGCGTAAATGTTAAATTTGACGAAGGAATGATAATGGCTTCTAAACACACCAGTTCAGAACCCGGACCTAACATGCAGACTTCTTTGGAGTCCAATAAACAAAATGCTGAACAAAATGAATTAAATAAGTTGTTTGAGAACTTTTATGATGATTATTTTGAAACTCCCAAATCTAATGTTCAAAATTTGGTGCCTGACAGGATCACTGAAGATCCAGTCGTAGTTTCAGATCTATCTCAACAACAAAGTTCAGAAGAAACTGGAGAAGCTTCAACAGCAAAGGTGTAGTCAACTACTGAGACTGTACAACCAATTGAACCTCCACATACTTCTGAAACCCCTATTACCTCAGAACAGTCAGAAGCTCCTACCTCCGATATTCCACCTACAACATCTGCAACCACTCCCGAACCATATGTAGATTCCAATCCCAACCAAGACCCAATAGAACCGTTTCCACATACAGTTAAGTGGACAAGAAATCACCCAATAGAGAATATCATTGGTGATCCATCGTCATCAGTCCAAACCAGAAGGGCTACATTAAATGAATGCTTATTTTCAAATTTTTTAAGTAAGATTGAACCTAAAAATGTAAAAGAAGCCCTTCTGGATGCTGATTGGATTGTGGCGATGCAAGAGGAACTCAACCAGTTCGAACGGTTAAAGGTCTGGCGACTTGTTGAGCGACCAAAGGACAAATCTATAATTGGCACGAAGTGGATCTTCAAGAACAAGAAAGATGAACACGGCGTAATTATTCGAAATAAAGCTCGTCTCGTGGCCAAAGGATACAGTCAACAAGAGGGAATTGATTATGATGAAACATTCGCACCAGTTGCACGCATTGAAGCTATAAGGATGTTTTTAGCTTTTGCCGCACACAAAAATTTTACAGTATATCAAATGGATGTCAAAACTGCGTTTTTAAACGGGGAGCTAACAGATGAAGTATATACATATCAGCCCGAAGGGTTTACTGATCCTTCGAAACCTGATCATGTATATATTTTGGATAAGTCACTGTATGGCCTTAAACAAGCACCTCGTGCTTGGTATGATGCACTTTCAACATATCTGTTGAAATGTGGATTTACAAAAGGTGCAGTTGACACAACCCTGTTTATTAAACGTCAGGGGCCAGATATTATAGTAATACAGATATATGTAGATGATATAATATTTGGGTCTACAAATCCTGAATTTTGTAAGAAATTCGCGTTTTTAATGTCCCAGAAATTTGAAATGAGCATGATGGGGGAAATAAATTTTTTCTTAGGTTTACAAGTAAAACAATTGACTGATGGTATTTTTATCAATCAGTCAAAATATATCCAAAACATGTTAAAGAAATTTAACATGGTCAATAGTACTCCTATGAAAACTCCCATGGCTCCGGATTCAAAATCAAAACTCGATGCGGACATCTCAGGGAAACCTGTAGATGTAACCCATTATCGAGGTATAATTGGTTCATTAATGTATTTAACAGCCAGTAGACCAGATATTATGTTTGCTACATGTGTTTGTGCTAGATATCAGGCAAATCCAAAAGAATCACACTTAACTGCTGCAAAACGAATTTTAAGATATCTCAAAGGTACACCAAATCTTGGTTTGTGGTACCCTAGGGAGTCTTCATTTCATCTGACTGCTTTTTCTGACGCTGATCACGCAGGTGATAAGATGGACAGAAAAAGTACGTCAGGAGCAGTACAATTCTTAGGTGACAAAAACGTATGTTGGTCATCCAAGAAACAACACTGTGTTTCATTGTCAACAGCTGAATCAGAATACGTGGCTGTATCTTCTTGCTGTTCACAAGTGTTGTGGATGAAAAGCCAACTACGTGACTACGGGTTTACACCAAAGAAGATTCCAATATACTGTGATTCTCAGAGTGCAATCGCTATTGCATCAAACCCGGTGCAACATTCTAAAACAAAACACATCGACATTCGGTATCATTTCATTAAAGACCATGTAGAAAATGGAAATATAGAATTATATTTTGTACCTACTGAATATCAACTAGCTGATTTGTTTACCAAAGCGTTAGATGAAAAACGATTTAATTTTTTGGTATACAAATTGGGTATGTTGAATCGTTAAGATTTAATAATTCAGTAGTTTCAAAATTTTAATTTTAAAATTTTCATTTTTTAAGTGATTTTTATCTGATGTTAAATTCAGGATTCCTAAAAGGTTTACATACTTGAGAATTTAACGAGATCTGGAATGTCATGTGCAGGGGGAGCAGAAAAACATTTTATCTGATTTTGCATAAATCTGATAAAAATTATCTGTTAATTTGTAGGGGGAGCAGAGCTGCAAAATGCAATCATAAGTTGAGGGGGAGCAACTTTAAAAAATTCAAGGGGGAGCAAACGCATTTTGTTAATAATTTTAATTTTTTTTGTTGTGTGTGTTTTTCATTTTTTTTTTTATGATGTGTATGTGAAATTTTTTTTTTCTCTCAAGTATATTTTTTTTAAGTTCATTTTAAATTTTTGAGCTGATGGATTTTTTTAAAATTTTTTTTTTCAAATTTTTTGTTTAGTCACAATTTTTTTTGATAAATAGGTATGTGGGCTAATGTGGTTTAAAATAGAAGATGGGCCGAATGTTAATATTGAGAAAATTTAAACTTGGGCCGGGTTGTTTAAAATTGAAAAAATTCAAATGGGCCGGCTCAATTTGACTATAAATTTGAATTTTCAAATTCAAATCATTTTTTCTCGGAAACTCAACTTCATCTTCTCCAACAAGCTTTCTTAACTTTGAAGAAAACTCAAAAACCCACCAACCGACGTTTTTCTTTCATCGAAATTGTGAGTAAAAGTTTGGTTTTCTTTATTTTTTTCAGTTTGTTTGTGCATATTTTCAGAGTATTTGTTCAAATGTGAATATGTGTTCGTCTTTTTATTTTTGAGTTCTTGGCCGTTAATGGTGAATCATCTGAATGAATCTTGAAACTGAAATTAAGTGTGTGTTGTTGTCCACAATGACAATATGACTATGAATCTGAAGTTTCATAAGTCATTTTCAATTCACACACACACAATCATCAATTTTTTCAATCGAACAGTTTCGCATTTTTGATTTTTCTGAAATTTGAATTTTTAACAACTTTAAAGTTGTTTTTGTTCAAAGTTCAGTAAAACAAATGTGTTTAAAATTCATTTTCGAAGGGGGTTCAAGTGTTAAAACACTGAAAATGCTTCTTGAAATTAAATTCCTCAAATTCAGTGTGTTTTAGACTTGTCGAAAAACATGAAAAGACATTTCTCGAATACAGTTCCATTCGAGTTTCTTTCACGTATCATTCGAGTTGATCAACAGCTTCATTCGAGTTGATCAACTGTTACATTCGAGTTTTTAAAAGAGTCATTCGAGTTGAGTGACAGTGTCATTCGAGTTGTGATGCATTGTTTTTCGAGTTTTATCTAAGCATATTCGAGATGCATCATGACTCATTCGAGAAATATGTGGATGTAATACTTAGAAAATTTTTCAGAACATGTGTTCAAGCATATAATCGAGTTGAGACTCTGTGTTTATCGAGAAAATGACTTGGTCATTCGAGTTAGGTGTTGAATTTCATTTTCTATTCGAGTTTAATACATGATACATTCGAGTTTCATAAATATAACATTCGTGTTTTTGTTGTGACTTAATCGAGTTTCATGTTTCTTCATTCGAGAAACTTCAAGACTCATTCGAGTTGAATCACACTTCATTAGAGTTTTTCAGAGAATTATTCGAGTTTCCTAGACTCTTCATTCGAGTTTTATAGTGTATTATTCGAGTTTGAAGTCTCATCATTCGAGTTGTATACAGACTTGGTCGAGTTTTATGAACATATCCTTCGAGTTGTATATAGACTTAGTCGAGTTTTCTAGTCTCATCATTCGAGTTGGGTGTAGTCTTATTCGAGTTGTATCATGTGTCACCCGAGATTATTACAGTGTCATTCGAGAATTGTATAGGTTTATTCGAGATTCATCAGAAATTTTTTTTTCAAGTATAGAATTTTAAAGTTTTAAGAAAAATGTCACATTTTTTAAGAAATTGTTACAAATTTGTGTTTTTCTAACATTGGTCTCTAAACGATTGACTTTGGAATTCTCTCAATAATTTTTCAATTATTGTCAGGAATCCCGATGCTTTAAACAGAAAATCACAAGTTATTGCAATTTCTGATAAAATGTTACAAGTTTTTCTACATTTTGAAGGTTGTACTTTGTGTACTTGGTAAATCTAACATGAATTTTATTTTTACAGGTATTCAAATGGCATCTCCTGTACAATCCCAAAATTCTAATTCCTCTGATGCTCAATCATCATCAAACCATACTCTCGTCTCTACCCCAGTCCGATCAACTTCTGTAGCCCGTTCCTCACAAACCCATATTATTCCTGATAACCAACTTGTAAAACCAAAACATTGCCTTCCATTTCGTGACAATAATCATCGTCTTGATACCAAAGTCATCAAAGTAAGCCATCCTATCATAGTGGACATATTGAAAGGTCATCCACTAGGTTATCTATTACAATACAAACCGTCTATTCCTCAAGTGTACTTACAACAATTTTGGCACACTGTCAAATTTGTTCCCGCAGACGGAAATCACCACTTCAAAGTAACAATTGACCAGTTCAAAACGAAAATCACCCTAGCAAGACTGCGTCATAACTTGTTTCTTCCAAGACGTATAGATACTGTGAATTTCCCTGAGTTGGCAGATTTTGAAGACTTTGTTTCTGATGAAGAGCTGGTTCATGATTTAATCTGCCTAGGCTACTCAAAACCACTTCCGAAGAGCTCAAAGTTTCACAGAAATGGATTGAATGGCGAATGGTATACGTTATTTGGGATCATCAATAGGTGTATGACATCTAAGCATACAGGGATTGACAGATGCAGCATTCACTGCTTGAGAATCTTTCATGGGATAGCATTTAATAAACATTATGACTTTGCTCAGTGCATATGGGAGGATCTAAAGGAGGTTGTACTTGCAAAAACCACAAATCGAGCAAGGAAATTTGTGCCACTTCAGAGATTCATACAGATCCTTATTCGAGGGATCTTAAGGGCAAATGAAAATATTCCAAAGCGAGCCAACTCTCAACGATACCCAGATTATGTTATGATGAGTCTACATGAAGTGCCGGACTCTCCTAGTGCAAATATCATGCCGATTCCTGAATATTTACTGAAGTATGCAGATCCTGAGAGTGAAAATGTGAGGTTATATAGAATAGATCATGCTCCCATAGAGACCCAAGAACCGGGTTCTCTTAGCCCAGGAGCTTTAAGGATAGCGGAACCTCAGCAAGGGGCTGAAGTTCAGGTTAGCCGTTCTGAGAGTGAGGGTGAAGGAAGTGTGAGGGGTGGTGAGGAAGAACAAGCGAAATCTGATTCTGAGAGAACTCTATCTGATATTCAAGAAGAAGAGGGTGAGGGTGATGATGATGATGATGGTGATGATGCTGGAGATCATCATGAAGGAGGGGGAATGATGGTTGAGGTTGAGCACATTGCTGTAGAGAGTGTGAGGGTGCCCTTAAGCCCAGAAAGCCGGGAATTAACCACATCCACTGTTAGCTCTCCTATGAGAGTTAGCATTGAACAAGTCAGTATCCCACTGACGACTGCACACCCTCCTATCCACTCAATCTCCTCTCAACAGGAGATTGTTTCATTTGCTCACCGGGATGAAACACACAATCTATCCGAAAGTCAATTGGACTTGATGGATATTGAAACCAGTACACAGTTGCCCGTGTGTACGACTTCATTTGATTCACTGAGTCTAGATCCTATACACATTAGGACACTTGAGTCGACTTCATTCGTTGAAGTCAGTGTGGCCGAACTTCGTGTTCCCACCGGAACACCCTTAGTAATGGAAGCATTTGTTGCTCCGTCACTTGAAGAGGGTGAAAGTCCAGTCAGAGAAACGCAAATACCAACTCTGAGCACTGGCCACACAGAAGTTCTGTTTACCAGTTCAACTGTTGTGTCAACTGGAAGTCTTCGTGACCCAGTAGTGAGTTTATCCCCGTTTGTGACCGAATCAACTCTGTCAACAGCCTTGAATGCAGTTGTTTCTGGAGTCAACACGCATGTATCTAATCAACTGGCTGAGGTCATGGCTCAAATGTCTAACATTCAGAAGTTTTTGAAGGGAAAGGATGTTGCGGAGGAGTCGGTTAAAAGAGATGAATCAAAACAAGCAATAGAGGAGTTGAAGGAAGAGTTAAAAGATTTTGTTTTTGATCAATTTGACGAGATGAGAGAACGCATGATCAGTTTAGAGAATACGGTGGTAACGGCTTTAGGAAATTTGTCTGAAAGAGTAGCTGCAGTAGAAGAGACGTGTAAGGCTCAAGCTTCCTCATCCAAAAGGAAACATGATGAGCATGATGAGGACTCCGATGATGCTCCTCATGAGGGGGAGAAGAGGAGAAAGCTTGATGAACCAACGCCTGGGTTATTAATGATTACGTATCCAGAAAAGGAACCGGAAGTTCAAGAGAAAGACGCTGGAGGCTCAAAAGATTCAGCTGGTGAACAAAGAGAGCTGGGATTGATTCTTCATGAAGATGTTCCAGTTCCTTTGAACATTCAGTCTGATATCTATCACTTTGTCGAATATATTGATTCAGATGAAGACAATCAAGAGAAAAATCAAGATTTAAGTATTCAAGGTATAGGAGAAGAGAGGGAGGAGTACATTGAAGTATCAGAAGATGATGATATAATTGCCTTAACTGATGTTGATTTCAGAGCTGAAAGAATTGAGGAGGAGGAAGGGTTAGTTGAAGAGATTTTGAAGGATACTGATTTGTCACCAACGGTTGAAAAGCCTGAGGTGGTTATTCAAGTTAAAGAGGAATTTGAAGAGTTTCCAGTTGAGAGCAGTGTTGCACAAGAAAAGGTCATACTGAATGAGGTTGAGGTAATGGATAGATTCTTCAACGAGTATGTGCTTGCCGATGAGTCTAAAAAACAACATAGACTCAGATTTGAAGCTCAACAAGTGGTGCAGAGAGAAATTCAAGATATGTTGACTTTGTTGAATAAAGATGAGATAAGCAAGAAGAAGGTGAAAAAGCTAGAGCTTCCAGAGAATAGATCTGCTGAATTCATCAGAAAAAGGAATAAGATGCCTTATATTGAAGATATTTTGGAGACAAGGATTTTTTGCAAGAAACAAGCTCCCTGTTCATTTCTCAAGTTATTCCGAGTTTTAGAGCCGAACATGCCCAATTTGGTCAACTATGCCAGTTTCTTAAGAAATAAGACTCAAGAGGTTGAGAAGGTGAAAAGTGAATTCAGAATAGTAGATCTGGTGATGATTGAAAAGGAAAGATTTGTTAAGATTTTTTATCCGAAGTTTACTGTTACCAGATCCGATGGAAACACGTATGTATTCACTGAAGCCGACATGTTCAACATGCACTTGGTCGATATTGAAGATCTTTTTGACGAACTGTGCAGGAATAAAAGGAACGAACATTGTAGATTTGCGCTGAAGACATTGTTTCATTTTATGCATACCAAACTGGTATTAATGTCAGTGCAAGATTTACAGATTGGAGTTGAGAGAGGGATGAGGAAGATAAACATGACTGCGCCTCACAGAGATATTAAATTTGCTGGTGAGCTTAAAGAATTTCAAGTTATAATGGTGAAACATCCAGCTGTCATGTACAAAGATAGAAATAAAAGATTGAGAGCCATGAGGAGTGTTGAACTGAATAAGTTTTCTGACGGAACATTAATTAAAGTGTTGACTGGTCTGAAAGGCAAACTGGCAGCAGATAAGAAGAGGAAGACAAAGAAAGGTGCTCTGTCAGTTAACGATAGAAAACTCATGGTTGAATTTATCTCTAAGATTGAATGGAGGCTGTCAGATAGAAAAAGTGTTCGAAGATTTGAACAGAAGCTTGGATTGTCAACATGAAGACTTTGCTTCTTTCATCAAAGGGGGAGATTGTTGGAATATGTTTAGTTGATGAAAGATTAAAGTCTAGGGACTTAATATGTAATTTCCTTATAGTGTGTAATTGTATATAAATAGTCATGTTGACTTTCTAGAAAGAGAGATCTGTCAGATTTTGTACGCATTAAATTTTGAGAAACAGCAGCACTGTACGGGGGATTTTTCACTTCAACGTATTGTAATCATCAAGATCTTAAATCCAATCATTCGGTTAGTTTTGATTACATTGATTGTTCTTATTAATTGTATTGTGTTGATTGAATTGGTAGAAACTGGATTTCACAAGTAATTAATAAAATTAATTTTAATATAAAAACGAGAAACTTTGGAATATCATTATGTTAAAGGTTCTTTAGTTAAGCCTTGGTAAAAAATGCACTATATGCTCTTGCCAAATTTGAAATTGAAATGTAAAAAACTAATAACTAAAAAAACAAAAAATATAGGTTTGTTTGTTTTGAGTTATAAAGTTAATGTGACCTAATAAATTGGTTAAAAATTTATTTCCCGTTGGGTTAAATAATATTGACAGGCCCAAAAGTAAAATAATATTTGACATTTTATGATATTTTAGTTAAGACTTAAGAGTTAATGATCAAACTATAAACCATTTCCATCAATTTCATAAATTTTCATCTCATTTTTAGTTAAGAGTTATCAAAAATTTCTAAAAATTCATCACTTAAAAAAAATGAGAACTTTTTTACTTCACATCAATTTTATAAATTTTTATTTCACTTTTTAAAATATCACTTTTCATATTCTCTTTACTAATTTTCTATTACCTACCTTATATTTCTTTATAATACTCTCCCTCTATCTTACTTTTCTATCATTGATCCTATTTTTCTTATTTTATGATCACTCATATTAATTCTCTTAAAACTAAAATTTCATAATCCAAAAAAATTCACTTTTTATAGATATCTTGTTTTGTTCTCTCTGAAAATTATAAATTGAAAACTGAAATTGAAAAATGATTAGTTTTCGTTAATTAAACACAACCTGAATGTCGGATCAATATATAAAAGAACCTGAGCCGACAAGTCTATTGGGCCAGAAAACAAATAAAACAATGAACCTATTATATATATATATATATACATTTACGTAATGGAGAGCACCAATGATAACTTTTCTTTTTCTCTTTTTTTTTTTTTAATTTTAAATTTCAATTTCCATAATACACCCTCATCTTAGTGTAACCTTTTATTTAGCCCTTTTATTTTAATAAATTTTCATTTATTTCTTTTTTAACGTTTATTATTACAATATTTTCTTACATACTTATAATTATAATTTTAATTATACTTATGTTTGCGGTTGTCTTTAAAACTATTATATTATGTTTAATTGCATAGAAAATATTTTATTATTCAGATGCACGATACAAAATTCTAATAAATTGTTTTATTATTTTTTTTTAATAATTTAATTTTTTCACAATTCACCCTTATCTTAGTGTTATCTTTTATTTAGTCATTTTATTTTTATAAATTTTCATTTATTCCTCTTTTAACATTTATTATTACAACATTTTCTTACATACTTAAAATTATGATTTTAATTATACTTATATTTGTAGTTGTCTTTTGAAACTATTATGTTATGTTTAATTGTAATAACAAAACTTTATTATTCATATGGATGATACAAAATTCTAATGAAATTATTTTTTAATTAAAATGTAACTATTTAATATTTAGATTTTTTTTATTAAATATGATCATGTATAACATCGAACATTACTATTATAACGTTGACAAACTCTAATTGGTGTATTAGAGACATTACCGTTATAAATTTATTTGATTTGTTCGTAAAACCAATAAATTAAATTGACGATTAAACCTAATCAATGTCAAATTTTCGAATTATGGTTATGAATATTTGATTAATTAATTCTGGTTCCGATCCGATTTAATAAGATATTGTTTATAATTTTAGCATTGCAAAGTCTAGAAAACCAATAATAAGAACCGACTAACAGTATCATTTGTCTTACTTCTTGAATCTATATCGGTTTTTCAATTTTACTCTTCGATGTTGGTTCAGTTATGTTCCTTTGCTTGAATTGTTTGAAAAGTATATTTATTTATTTGTTTTTATATTTATTTTTGTAATTAATATTTTTACCCCGCAGCAACGTGCGGGTGTCAATAACTCGTTCTACTACAAAAACCTAATAAGCTGGCAAAAAAAAAAAATTTATCCATCTGGTCGAACACTCAAATATTTTGTTCTTTTTCTAATGTTACTTAAACCATTGGCAAAAAAAAAAATTTTATCCGTCTGGTCGAACACTCAAATATTTTGTTCTTTTTCTAATGTTACTTAAATCATGACTAGTTAGGCCTGACAATAGATAAATTTAGATTCGATTGGATTATGATCTAACAGATGTGTGATCCAATTAAATGGATCATGAATTTAATTCATTAGTTAACGGGTCATGATTTGAATCTAACTATATTACATATATGGTCCTAATCTAGATTGACACATTTAATTTTATAATTTTCAATATTATTCTATAACAATCCAGCTAGGGGTGAGCAACGGGTACCATTTCCCGAACCCGAACCGGTACCGACCGATACCGAATTAATATATTCGGTTCGGTATTCGGTTTTTTAAATTAGCTAAAATTCAGTATTCGGTATTCTCGGTTCGGTATTCGGTTTTTAAATTAGCTAAAATTCGGTATTCGGAGCCGAACCGGCACCATATAAAATTATACGGTTCGGTATTCGGTTCTTTCAAAACTAATAATTCGGTTTCGGTATTTTCGGGATCGGTACCAGTTCGGTACGGTCCAGCACCGAGCTCACCCCAACGTCCAGCCACCCCTTACCTCCATGTCCCCATTCTTTCCCTGCCCACTCCAACCACCACCCTACATCATGTTCCTTTATGTTAACACCATAGTTATGTCAATTTAATAACGATCGAAACAATGCCTCCCCTGCCCAGGAAGAATTCCAACTCAATATATTATTGGGTTTTTCGAGCCCATGGTTGCTACATATATAGCCCATTTGGTTAAACAAGCAGGACATAGAGTTCTTAAAAAGTAGATTCATTTCATCAAGCATGATGGAGATACGGACAATTACATATAAGTATCCTAATTTCTCAGTCTATTGTAACAAAGAAATTACCACTTTGACAATAATCATATAAAGATATTCAAGAAAATGCATTCCTGGTAACATATAATAATATATTGCCAAAACCAACATACCATCTTAGGTCTTTAACCAAATGGAAATGAACCACAATTGTTTGAAGGTGTATAAACAGAGTCAAAATGTCATTCCTATGGTTGGACCAAAGCATCATCAGAGCATTAGATTATAAAATTTATATCACCTTGTCTGAGTTTAAGCAAAGCCAAAAAGAAAGTTGTTCTTGAAGGCAACCGCTACACCTTTAAAAGAAACATCAAATCACGATTAGTATCATCAAATGGAACATTCTTAAGTGTTTTTATTAAGCTGATTCTATGATAACAGCCTTACACTAACTCACCTTTCTGTGATTCTGTCTAACAGATCATCCAAACATAGCCACGAAAGTCATCATATCGTTCAAGTCCTCAAAGTCGGTGTAATCGTCAAGGTCATAGGCAGTGTAATCATCAGAGTCAAAATCAGTGTTATCATAATAGTTGAAGTATCTGTAATATTTTTCATCATCAGAATCATCAATGGAATCAGAAATATAACCATAAGGAAACTCCCTATCATTTCCATGGATATATGGCCAGTCTTTAAGAGAATCATTGGGCAGTTTTAGACATTTAATCTGTCGTGAACATATTTTCCCCATGTCTCCCTTGAGATCAATGCACGAGCACTGACGCAAGTCAAGTAATTCAAGGTGAGGACAACCATCAAGAATCACTTGCAACCCAGTATTCGAAATGCGGCTTCCAATGATTTCAAGGTGCCTTAACTCATGTAAATTTTCCCCAATAGCTATGGCTATCTCATCACGAACCCTTAAGGACTCCTCATCACTATCTTCATCTGAAACCCCAAACACTTCTTGATTCACTTTCAGTGTTTTTAGCATGGGGCAACAACGGCCAGCAGTTTCAATAGCTTCTTTCGAGATATCTGTTATGCAAAGACTGAGCTCCTCCAAAAACACAAATTTCTCCAAAATCTCAGTCCAGCTATCATAAAGTTCATCATAACAACATGAGATTGTAAGACGTTTAAGCCGACTTGATCTGTTAAAGGAACAGAAACAATTATTATGCAACATTGCTTGGTAGTGCATCCTATGCTATTAGAGACTCAATTTAATCTAATCCAGTCACCAAATTATTGTTCAGGATGTAACTACAAAAAAAGATAAGAAGTAATATAAACATGTCCACTGAACTATGATTCATGCCTTATAACTTGTACACAAATAATTTTTTAACAATGTGCTGGAAAAGAATGTATTGCATTGACTTTTAAGATTTGAGAAACAACTCAAGTTCAATCCCGCAGTTGACACCTCCCTATTCCACTAGCCGTCAATGGAACATTGCTTGGGCATGGTTCTTGAGAAGGGTCATGAGGGTCCAAACTCCAAAGGGACCCTGGTTAGGGTTACTGGGCTTCTCAGCATTTTGGTGAAGTTTTATTACAAGTGTAGTAGCACAGAAAAAGCCAATAACAATAAGATCCCATACCTGTCAGCAATGTACTGAAGAAGCTCATCATTGGCAAAACTGACAATGGTGAGATCAACTAATTGGCCTTGACTTCTATCCACAGCATGCTTACACATCTCCTGAAGTGGGGGCCTTGCATTCGTATCCGAAAAATTGTCCATATAAATGACCCTCCATAGAGCAGGGTCCTTGCAGATTTTACGCCATGCAGTGCACACGTTCTGTGCATTCCCAAGTATGTCAATCACACCAATTCTGTAGAGTATATTGGCCATTACATCTGATGGGAGCTCCAACCAATTCCTTTTTTGCTGTTTCACCTGCCATTGCTGTTTTGGTTTGGGAACGAACTTAAACTTCTTGCCTTTTCGACGATTTGATTTTGATGTGGATGGCATTGTCGCTTTAGCATGTGCAAAAAAAATATCAAATCAAACTAAATGCTTTTTCAGAGCCTAAAGATCAAACGCAGTAACAATTCAATAGCAAATGAAGCGACACAGTTGAAGAAGACGCATTTGTATTGTATCAGTAACACTATCCCAGAGCAACGAGCAACATGGAGTCTATTTGACCTATCACAGTCGACATTTGATGCAAATATACAAACATTGGGTACAATTACATGCAATCAAATGTTAATATATGTTAAATCTTATAAAATTTACAAAAACAACAGAATATTGATCAGAAATTGTTCTCCATTTCCAATTTTGAGGAATATATGCGTATATCCAAATAAAAAACAAGGAATTTAATAAAGGCATGTGTCAGCAATCAGAATAGTTGGAAATTGCAAATCAAAAACCCTAAAACACGGAACTTGGAAGAATAAAAAAAAAACGTCGACGAAACATTCAAGTATATCAGGAAGATTTCAGCAGGAGATAAACTTACATCGCAGTGAGGGGTGGGGGTGGGGGGGACCCGTTGTCGGTTGTGGCTTCGGTAATCCGGCGACTCAGCCTGTAGCGATTCAGAAGAAGTACAAATTTTGTACTAACGACTGCGGGCTATATTGGAAATCCTGGAGGTCCACGTCGGGCCCACTAGACTCTCAAAAGACAAAAATTACTACGTTAGGTCGTTTGGTTTTGAGAATTTCAACAACTCACATGGACTTCGTGGATTTCCTGAGATTCATTGGAATTTACATTTAAAATTTTATGTTTGATTCACAGATTTTAGTAGGATTTAAAATCACAGGATTTTATAAATCTATTTCTTCTTTGTTATTTAAGAACTCAGCCTCCCTCTAGGATTTTAAATCCTGGTTACCTTGCATTTATCAGATTAGCAAATTTTTTCTATAAAATAATGCAAATTCATTGACAAATTCCTGACAAATGCAAATCCTTTGACAAAATGCAAATTCAGAGAAAAAAATCTGCGAACCAAACGCCCATTTAGGATTTGAATTTAGAAATCCTCACATGTCATGTTTGGATAAAAACTAAAAAGAAAGGATTTGACTTCATTTAGCATTTCATATTCTTCACTTATAATAACCCGAAATTTAAATAACAATATTAATAAATAAAAAAATATAAATAACAATAAAATCTTAAAAAATTTATTAAAGGTTAATCAAGCAGTAGTTTTATTATATTTAAAAATAAAAAGACTTAACTGAATAATTATACAACGTCAGTTAATTTAATTAAATTGGGCTGAACTAATAATAAATAGACTTTAACTAAACGAGCCCAAGCCCGATCTAGTAATTAGGGTTAAAACCAGTATTTATTAACTAATAACCCTAAAACATATCAGTGACACGAAACCTTAGTCGGCCGTAAACCATCGTCGAAGTTGCTCAGAAACAAATCGGACGAGAGTTCGTGGATCCATTCAAATCAAGGTATCAAAACTATTCTGTAATTCGTGTTGTTATTTATTTACTGTAATGTTGTAGAAGTTGTGAAATCTAGAAATAACTTGAAGATTTATCAATCTAAACCGTGAAATTTAAAACACAAATATTGCACCTGAAACTTGGGTTGAGAGGCAGTGATGATGGTTGTTCGTGATCGGCGGCACCGCACCAGGGACGACCGCAATGGTCCTTGTCAGCGGCGGCCGTTGAGGGACGAGTGTGTGATATCCAAGAGCAGCAAGATCGAGCGAGTGAGAGTGTTACCAGTGAGGCCGAGCGGTGGCGATGGTGGTTTTGTGCGGCGGCGGCGCTAAGGTTAGGTCGTTGTCGTTGTGGTTGCGAGAGAAACGGAGTGAGCGAGGCAGAGTAGACAAGAGGGAGATGGAGGAGACGATGTTGGTTGTTGCGCTGGTGAACGGCGGCAGTCGCCGGCCGGAGGAGAGACAAAGAGCAGAGAGAGAGAGAAGCGATGAGAGAGAGTTGAGAACGTGTTGTGTGGTGTGTGTGTACCGTGAATTTAGGGGGGAAAAGGGGGGATCCGACCCAGGGTCTTGACCCGACCAATATAATTAAATAAATGCATATATCATATTATTTAATGAATATTAATTTAGTTTATACTTTAATTAATGTACATAATTATTATTCATATTAACTAATAATTGGTTGTAAATATTTTAATAAACCCAATATATATTAGAACCAAACTCTAAATAACTTAATTAACAATTAATAATTATTCACATTTATATTTTCGATTAATATCAATTATACGTTATTGTTAATTATTCAAAGTTAATTAGATTAATTCGGATCATAACCCAAAATGGAATAAATATATAGATTTTGCAACTTAGTATTTAATTGAGGTCACTTATAAGTTAATTTAAATATTCATTGAGAGTAAAATAGACACATTAAAACTATACCGATTAAAGTAAACAGAAAATTACATAACTAACTATTGGAACACCGATTCGATTAATAATGATTAATAAAACATTTTAAGTTGAACCAACAACAATTGCGAACCAAACTTAATAATTATTGAATACTAAGGTATGTATTAAAATAGTGTGATTGGGTAGCTCTAGAAGACCAATCTAGTTAAGTTCTATCGATTTCCTAATTTAAGTTCGTTATTATATATCGGATCGATTCGTAGCGAATTTAGTTGTCGTTGTGCTTTGCGAAGCTGCTATTAAGGTACGGAATCTGTACTTCTTTCAGTGTTACTCTTGAGTTGTTCAATGTGTGACTTGCATGCTAATATTGACATTCGAATTTTGATGTCTCTCGTGCCGGTTTCTTTTTCAAAAGCAAATATCGTTTTTAAACGCTCGTAAAACATTTGCGAAAAACATATTTTGAAAAACAGTTACTTTCATGGCTTATTGTGAATGTTTGTATTGCCTTGTGAAATGTGGCCATTTTGTATTGAAATGATTATTAATTTTGAAATGTTTATTCAATTCGGGCCTTTTGTTATGCTTGAACCCTAGACAGTAGATAGGAGTTAGGATTACCGAGTGAACTACCTGTGGAGGTACCACAGGCATGCCATTGCGGCACCAATGGCATGACACTTCCGTAACAGTGTGCTTGGTTACGTCGTCTCCCTTTTGTTTGTGATTATGATTCATGATTGATTGAGATTATGTTAGCTCGGAGAATGAGCTGTTGATTATTTCACGGAGGCGTATGGATGCATCCTAGGCTATGCTGTGTTTTGCGGAAGTGAGGTGTAATGTCATACACTCCTTCCGGCCAGATGCACTTAGTTGGCCACTCAGTGTAGTCTTTTGTATGATATGGTTTGTTGTACTTTTGTTAGGACACTCGGTAAACATAACCCAACCATTTGTTGCTTCAGCCATTACATTCTTTGTTTGATCTGGTGTGAAGGTAAATATTTATTTTAAAGAAAAAACCATTTTCAAAACTTTCCTTTTAAACAAACTTATTTTCAAAACATTCCTAAGTCTTTGAATTCCTATATGTTACACTTGTATTCGATCTCCGTACCGGGCGTTTAGCTCATGTTGTGTTTTTCTTCCGACAGGTACTCAGGATTATCAATGGGAAGCGTGCAGAGAGTGGATCGCAAATTGAGGACTTAGATTTATGTTAGCTAGTTTATTATTTTTGGTATTAGTGATCATGAATATTAGTTAACGTTTAATTTTATTTTAATTTGATAATTTGAAAGTATTTGGTATTTATGTTTGAAAATTGGCAGTTTAATAATAAAATAAAAGTTGCTTTTGGTTAGACAAGTTAGTTAATTATAACATCGCCGGCCCACTCGGGGTCGGGGTGTTACAGGTGGTATCAGAGCCAGGTTTTCGATTTCCTAGTAAGCAATAGACTTTGACCTGTGAGATTGGATAGACCATGGGTTAGGATTTGGTTTGTCAATTCCATACTCTTTCGTTCTTTACGATGATCGTCGCAATTTCTTTCGAAACTCTGTAGATGCCTCCTCGTAGATCGACTCGCGTTCCAAGGAGAAACATCCGCAACGATAGTGACACCGGGGAAAAAATTACGTCCTTTACTCCAGCTCAGATGGCTACACTAAATCAAACTATTGCTGCTGCTATAGCCCAAGTCGTGCCTCAAATTATGGCAGCCGTTCAGAATCAGGGTAATAATAATCAAGGTAATAATAACACTGTGATGGTAGATCCGCCAGAGAATGCTCAGGGACCGCCTACTTATAAGCTGTTGGAGAAGTTTCAAAAGCAGAAGTTTCTTTCCGTGGGGGAAATAAACCGATTGATGCAAAGAATTGGATAGCTTACATGGAGAAGGTTTTCGAGGTTCTGGAATGCACGGAGAACCAGAAGGTACGCCTAGCTACCTATAAACTGGAAGGGGATGCTCATTCCTGGTGGAAGACTCTGAAGGATGTAGTGGATGATGGGTTCGTGGAATCCTTAGCATGGAAAAATTTCTTGGAGATGTTTTACCAGCAGTATTTCCCGGCGGCCGATATCCAAGCGTGTGAGAGAGAGTATGCGAGTATCCATCAGGAAAATGACGTCGATGTGAGTGCCTATATGGAGAGATTTCTACGAGTCGCGGGAATAGTTGGCGCTACGGCTGGAACCGCGAAGCAACAAGCTCACAAGTTCGTATGGGAGTTGTAGTATGAGATTCGTCGGCAAATAGTCGACAGGAAACACGAAAAAATTTCGGATGCGGCTGATGCAGCAAAAACCGTGGAAATGGAGAGGGCGGACTTTCGTGCTAGTAAGGGAGGTGACCGAAAGAGGGGTCGAGAGGAAAACCGCGGACAGAGTTCAGAACATATTGTAATATTTCAGTCAGGACAGAATGATGGGAATGAAAACATGGGATTTCAGGGACTAAGATGCACTTGAGACTAACGGCTCAAGTTAACAGTCGTTGGTTTCAAGGACCAAAATGTTATAATTTTTGATTTTAGGGACATGTAGTGTAATAAATTTTTTTAGGAACTAAAACCGTAATATAAACCATTTATGTTGATTTGTCATAAATTAATTAGAAAAAAGAAACCAGCGCAATTTAATGCGTCCCTATAAATTTAGAATTCGAATCGGCGATGGGCGGTTCTAAGTTGTAACATGTAACTGTGGGCCGGTGGCCTTCGTTCCAAAACCGATAAATCACTCCAGCATTGCAGATCGCTGCTGCCGTATTTCGTCTACAGCCGTTTCTCAGAAGCCATCCCTTTTCATTACGATGTCAGTTTTTTCTTTTGCTTAATATTTTCTGATCGAAGTCCTTGAAAATACGATCGCTCGTTTCTTCATCTTTCCAAGTTAATTCTTCTAGGGTTTTTCTGCTTACAGTTATTAAATCGATAGTTTGTTATTTGCAAGTTTACAATTTTACAACTTCCGACGCTTTTCTTCATATAACTATATCTATTAATTGTATAATTGCATAAAATGTCTACCGTGACACGCCAAGTACAATTCTTGTTAAGCAAATAGCATGCTCTTGTTGATTGTTATAGGGATATTAGGAATGCGTCCTTCAACTGTGTTCAATTTCCTGCAAGTTTTCATTTAGTTGCATCTTTGATCTTTCAGTTCTGAGAATGAATTTAGTTTGATTTGATGTATTTGCTACTATACACAGTATGTTATTTATATGATAAAGCAAGTGACATGCTCTTTTAAGAATTTGTTTATTTACTGTTTATATGAAAGTGATAATGGCGTCCTCATCAAAATCAAGACCACCAAAAGCCAAACAGCAAGGGCTGGTGAAGCAAGAAACAAGGGATTGGCTGGAGCTCCCATCAGATGTAATGGCCAAAATACTCTCCACACTTAGTGTTTCTGTCATACTTGAGAATGCCCAATTTGTGTGCACTTCTTGGCATAAAATATGCAAGGACCCTGCCATTTGGAGGGCCATTCGCATGGACCAATATTCAAATCAAGATCCGAGGTCCTCTCTGTTTGGTCCACATGAATTCAGCAGGAAGATGTATAAGGATGCTGTGGATAGAAGCCAAGGCCAATTGGTTGATGTTGCCATTGTGGGTTTTGAAGATGCTGAGCTTCTTCAGTATGTTGCTAACAGGTATGGAAGCTAATAATAACTAGACTAACTAGTGTTCTGTGTGTGCGTTCTTTATTAAGAAAAGTCAATGTCATTACTAAGTAGTATCTTTTTATACTTGCACATTCAAAGTTGTGTAACTGATTTCTTTTAGAAAATATATGGATTTTAGGCATGACAACGGGGCAGGACTGGGAAATCATTTTTCATCCCCATCCCCGCTTCTTAATCCCCTCCCCGTATCTCTGGCCCAACCGGAATGAGTTTATATCTCCGTCAACATTCTAAAATATTATTAAGTTTAAAACACTAAATAGTAATTTAGTAATCCCGGTCCCCATTCCTATCTCCGGTCAAATCGGGGTCGAGTTACGGGTTCCCCATAGGGATGAGTTTCTTTTTGCCAAATTTGTTGCCATTGTGGATTCTGAAGATGGTGAGCTTCTTCAGTATGTTGCTAACAGGTATGGAAGCGTATAGTAACTGGACTAACTGGTGTTCTGTGTGTTTGTTCATCATTCAGAAAGTCAATGTTGCGGTGTTACGTTACTAAATAGTATCTTTTTATAGTTACACATTCAAAGTTGTAACTGATTTCATTTAGAAAAGATATGGGTTTCATGATTAAAGTTTTAATATTCATCTTACCTTTTATTTGTTTCTGTTATTTTTCATTGACAGATCAAGTCGGCTTAGACATCTTGAAATCACACGTAGCTTTTTAATTGCTTATGATGGCTGGGATAAAGCTTTGAAGAATTTTCCATTATTGGAGGAACTCAGCATTTGCTCGACACCAATTTCAAAAGAAGCAATTGAAGCTGCTGGCCGTTGTTGCCCCATGTTGAAAACACTGAAACTGAATTTGTATAAAAATATTGGGTATGATTTTGTAGATGAATGGAGGCCTGATGACATAGCCATAGCTATTGGGGAAAACCTTGGTGAGTTAAGACACCTAGAACTCATTGGAGACTGCATGACGAATGTTGGATTGCAGGCGATTCTGGATGGTTGTAGGCACCTTCAGTCACTTGACTTGAGTGATTGCTTTAACATTGATGTCAAGGGAGACCTAGGAAAAAGGTGCTCTGAACAGATTACGTCTCTAAAACTACCGAGCATTTCAGATTTTAGTGATTATGATGACTATGTCTATGATGACTACTTTAGCTTATATGACGCTAGGGATGGAGACGAAGCCTATGACCCATACTATGAGGAGTACCTGTTGAGTATTCAATGAGATGCTGACTTGCATGGCTGGCTACAAATAAATGGATCGAAAGAAAGTTTTTAGTGTATGGATGTTAGAGAAAGCTCTTAAATCTCATGCGGGATTTCATAGCCATGCGTTACTTGTGAATGTTGAACTTGAAGATGCTAATTGTGGTTGCTGTTTTATTTGAAGGTGTAGTTGCTACCTGCAGGTACAACCTCTTTCCGCGCTTGCTTTTGAACCCAGTTAAGGTAGCTTTATGTTTTGTAATCAATATTCCGTAAAATTGCCAATGTTTTTGTCCTATCTTAGGAATAACATTTGCTTTGGGCTTGCCAACTACACCTTTTAACAGTTGTGGTTTATTTTGAATTAATTTTGTGCTTAAACTTAGTTAAAATGACAAGGTATTGGATTGGGAACAAATGATCATTATATGGTATTAGGAATGCAGTATTTTGGAAGATTTCCTCTGTTCCTGTCAAAGTTTTAGCTGTGTTTCCATTTGTTACATTTGATGGGAAATTTGGAGAGTTTATCTGCAATTTTCATAATGCTTTAAGCATCATTTGTGTCCCAACAATCTGAATGTTCAAACTATCAATCATCCATTGACCTGGAATTCTTGGTTGTTGTGTTGGCCATTATTCATTTTCAGTTCATCCGATTCAACTTCTCAGCTGCAGGTCACTAATATAAAGTACCTCATGAGGATGAGTTGAATGAAATGTTAGGATTTTAATCCATTTACAACTAGTTAGGAATGATTGGTTTTTTCAACCATAGATCTTGATGGAATTTATACACATTTATATTTTATAATCCAAATTCAAAACACACTATTAAGTAATTTTATTTCTTTAAAATATATTCCGTAAGCCAAACGTCCCGTTAATTTATTAAAAATAAGATTGCAGAGCAAACCGAAGCAACAAAGTAGTACTTATATACAATTGTAGTTTAACTAGAGAAACAAGGCAGAAATTGTATATTTGTATGCATTGAACTAAAATTTCAGTTGATGTTAACCAAATTATATTTGCTGTTAAAAAGGTAATATAACTTTGGAATGTATTTTGTTGGGAAGTATGTTAATCTCATGCACTTCAGTAGTTCAATGGTCAGTTGGTAGTAGAAAACTAGAAGTTGTTATATGAAGCATTTTACCAATCATGTGTTGAGTGATTATCAATAATATAATAAGTGTGAATGGAAGTACGTAATTTTAATTTTTTAAACTGATTTGGTATAAAAAATTAAGTAGAGGAAATTATATAAAAACAAAAGTTGGAAATATGTAAAATATGAAAATTTCTTATTTGTAACGGAATGGATTATGAGCGTCAAAAAAATAAATGACGCATTTTGGTATGAATCTAATCTGATGATAAACCAAGAAAAAGAAATTTTTTTTTTTCTCATTTCCAACACAACAACCCAATTGCATCAACACTTTTCTAATTTCCTTCTCACTATTTTTTCTTTTCTCTTTATTTTTTCCCTTTCCTTTCTTTCTTTTCTTCTCAATTCCTTTCTTTATTCTCTTTTCAAATGCCAGATCAAATCGAAAAAATTTGCACCTACTTTAGATTTCTAAGGACATGCAAAAATCAATAATAGATCTCATCGTAAAAAAAACGTTTCTTTGTGTATAATAATATATATAGATATTTATCATTGATATATGACATGATTGAACATGACTAATCCAATGCCAAGGGCCAACCCTACGTGAAGTTATTTGATAAAAAAAGTAGTCTGATACAATTAATTGGGCTGGTTTTAGGTTGAATAGCAAACCCATTTTCAACCAATATATTCGTTAAACCAATTTTCAACCAAACAACAATAACACGAAGCGGGCAAGAATTTTTGACAAAATTTTGATGTAACATGAACCAATACAAAACAACTTTCTTTATTTGTAATCCAATACCAAACCGATTCGAGAATTGGTTATCAATTGAAGTTACGGTTAACAATACATATTTTTTGACTGTATGATCACAAGCAATTAATGGTATATCTTAACGGACATAATAATACTTATCGAAATACTAATGAGTTACATTCGAGAGCATTGGCGGACCCAGCCACCGAAGGGACCCGTTGCACAAATTTTCGTCGCGTTCACAGTTTGAAAATTAAAATGATTATTTTGGTTGGGTCGTGTCAACACATGAATATTTATAATTTAAAATTAAACATAGAATCTTAAAAATAAAAAATAGAATAATAGATCATACATAAAAATACAATTTATTATGAAATATAAGTTATTAAATTATGAAATTTACCTTCCGCAGTTGCTATCTTTGACTTTTTATATTTTGGAATCGATCAATAAAAGTTTCATTTATCACCATTGAAAATATTTCATGTTCAATCGCATAAATCAGAACATCGTTAAAAATTTTATGCTCTCGATTCTTGCTTCTTCTACCTTTTTTTTTCAAAAGTGTGTTAAGGCTAAAAGGTTTATAGAATTGGGCTTATAAATTAAAACTATTATTGAGTTTGAAATTGGGTTAAAATAATATTGCGTTTAAAAATGATATTGAATTAATGGGTTTTGAATTTAGTATTGAGTTTATTGAGTTTTAGGCCACCAGCTTTCCCAAAATAAGGGGGGATCTGCTGCTTACTGCTCACGGAAACATCCGACCTAACCATTATTGGATGTTGTTCATTTATTGAATTAATTACTTATTTAGGTAATCAACTTGTTTTTTGAGGTATCAAATTTTTTTTAAATAAAGTTGCACACATAATTTTTTTAATACTATAAGTTGCACGCATATAAATTCATCGGTTGCACGTATAAAATATTTTAAAAATTTTCATTACGAAACGAAGTTATTTGGGAGGGGACCCGTTGCACGGGCTACCCCTCAAAATCAAGTAGGTCCGCCTATGTTCGAGAGATAACTATACTTATCGAAATACTAACTCAAATCTAGACTCCGATCATGACGCTTTCTTTTCCATAAAATCCTTAGAATTTTCAAGTGATAACTATATGTGTATACATTATGGGTCGGTTACTTAGTTCGTCAAGTTTACAATCAAGAATGGAGGTGATGAAAAACAATATAAATTGTAACCATAGGAAACCGGAAGGCTAGCTTAAAGATTTTTGTTTAATTCTCTTTTTACTAAATTTTTTTTTGAATTTTGTTTTCTTAATTATGATGACTTTATTGTTGTTGTTATTAGTATTTTTATTTCAAATAATAATTATTATTTCAATTAAATGTCACTTGATTCGTCAAATTTACAATCAAGAATGGAGGTGATTAAAAACAAAATAAATTGTAACTATCGAAAGATCTAAAGATTTTGGTTAAATTCTCTTTTTTACTTAGCCTTTTTTTTTTAAATTTTGTTTTTTAATAATGGATTTACTATTATTATTACATTTTGTTTTTTATTTGAATTGTGTTTAACATTTTTGTTAGGCGAACAACCCACACATTATTCATTTATATAAAGATTGATTTATATAAGTTTTAGTTGTATCGAGTTGAACTTTTTCAAGACTTTTTGGACGATTATTTGATCTTACGTAATCTACGTTTCCGAGGTCTTTTATTCTCGTTGTTGAATCATCAAACTCAATGTTTTATCCGCAATTTGTCATTTCCATTTCATCTTACCCCCATAAACAACAAACAAATTAAGTAATTAGTACAAATCATACATTTATGATAATTACAAAGTTGATTACGATAATGACGTTATATTTTATAACATCAAAAAAACTACATTAATAATTATAATAAGTAAATAAACAATCGATGAAATAAGTTTATAGATTTGAAAAAATTTGAAAAGATGATTAAACTACATTAAAAATTTGAAATAAGTAAATAAGTAATCATCTTTTATTCTCGTTGTAGCTCACAAGTCACAATGGAAAGATGTGAGCCTGCCGTATTACTGTGCTAAAGCTCGGGATTCAGTCTCAATACTCAATGGTCTGAATCAAAGGTCGATAGTGGCAGGTAAAGTAAACTTCAGGTTATACAATTGTTGCATGTTCTTGTTAGGTATTGATGTTACGTTCTGACTTCTAAAATGGAATTAGGTTTATTTCATGTTAAGAAAAGTTAGTGAAAAAAAACTATTAATAGAGGTGTCTATTTGGTACAATGAGATGTCTTTCTAGACTTCCCCTAATACAAAGTCACAAAGTATGTTTTACACATTATAAAAAAATATAGTTCAGACGTGTAAAAAACGAGCCGATAACATTCATTAAAATAGACAAAATCATAAAACATTCTTTAACCAATCATGGCCGTCAGCATCTTAATCACCATAATCACTGCCAGCAAAATCTTCTGCGTCATTGTAATATAGAGCATCATCATCATAATCTTCAGAAGAGTAATGATCATCTAAATTGGAAAACAGAAAACCTTCAAGAGAATCATTGGGCAGTTTAAGACATTTAATTTGTTCCAAACATTTTGTGAGCTGTGTGATCACAATCTCGTTGGATATATTGTCTAATACTTAGAGAGATAATAAATGAGTCAGTTAGATAGTTCAGATCAGTTAACATTCTGTTAACCAACTTCTCAAGTCAGCTAGTGTTAGCAAACTAGTATAAATAAGATAGATCAGTAGCATTCAGATCATCTTGTAATTTTCATTTCTTGTAATCATTTGAATAGCAATTCAGAATCAATTCATCTTTGTTCTACTTCTTAATTCTACTACAAGTGGTATCATGAGCCAGGTTGCGAATTGATGCAATCTGGTATCCTCTTTGAGCAGTGCACATCAGGTGTTTGTGGAAAGTGATCTGTGAGTTTCTCTTGGTACGTTCTCTTAAAGTGTTCTTCTGTGTCAAGATTCAAAATCTCAGTGGATCTTTAATTCTGTGAGTTGCTTAGTTAAATTCAAGCATGGTGTCTACTAAGTTTGATCTCGAAAAATTTGATGGAAAGAATGACTTCAGGAGGATGAAGATGAAGGCACTTCTTGTTCATCAGGGAACTGTGGGTGCACTAGGAGGTCCAGCCAGTCTGCCAGACACAATGACAGAAAAAGAGAAGAATGAGATAATGGAGAAAGCTCATAGTGCTATCATCCTAAGTCTAGGAGATAGAGTCCTACGTGAAGTTTCTAAAGAGGATACAGCAGCAGAGGAGTTTGGGCCAAACTTGAAAGTCTCTATATGACTAAATCATTGGCAAACAGGCTGTACTTAAAGAAGAGGCTATACAGTTTTCAACTGACCAGTGGAAATTCTCTGCAAGATCATGTAGACGAATTTAATAAGTTGGTTTTGGATCTTGAAAATATTGAAGTCAAGATCGATGAAGAGGACAGAGCAATCATCTTCTTGACCTCTCTTCCAACTGTGTATGAACACTTTGTTGATAAACTAATGTTTGGAAGAGACAGCCTCACAATGGAGGAAGTGTTGGCAGCAATAAACTCAAAAGAATTAAAGAAGAAGTCTGGTCAGAAGTTGGAATCAATGGAAGGCCTGGTTGTTAGAGGCAGATCTGAGAAGAAAGAGTACAAGAAAAAGGGGAATGCAAGGTCCAAGTCACGAGGGAAGAGAAGATGCTATAATTGCCAATCTGAGTCCCATCTCAAGAGGGACTGCGCAGAGATGAAGAAAAGGTTCAATGACAATCACTCCTCAAGAAATCAGAATGTCCAGACTACAGATATAATGGGTATGATAGTGCTGATGTCCTTGTTGTATCCTCTAAGTCAGGTACAAATGAATGGATCTTGGATTCAGGTTGTTCCCACCATATGACATTCAATAAAGATCTACTATGTGACTATCAAGAAGTGAAAATGGGATCAGTAATGCTAGGAGATGACAGCCCATGTGAGATTATGGGCTATGGAAGGCTGACCCTAAATCTGACAGATGGAACACAATTCTTAATGGAAAATGTGAAGTATGTGCCCAAGCTCAGAAGGAACTTAATTTCACTTGGAAGTCTTGAACAGGACCGTCTGCAAGTAAGAATGGGGGGGGGGGGGGGGGAAAATCAGAGTCATTAAGGGGTCAATGGTTGTGATGCAAGGCACAAGGAGAAGTAATAACATCTATGTTCTTGAAGGAGAGTGTCAGTCCAATGCAACAGTGGACTGTATGGATAAGGAGATTATGTTATGGCACAGGAGATTAGGGCATATGAGTCTTTTGGGTCTAAAAGAATTGGAGAAGACAGGAGCCTTTGGCAAATGTAAGATTGGCAGCATGGAGTTTTGTGAACACTGCATCTATGGCAAAGCCCACAGAGTGAAATTTGCAAGGAGTGTCAACAAATCCAAAGAAATCTTGGACTATGTTCATTCAGATCTGTGGGGACCTGCAAAAACAGAAACTCAAGGTGGAGCTTCTTATTTCTTATCTATTGTTGATGACTTTTCAAGAAGAGTATGGGTGTACTTGTTAACTAGCAAGCACCAGGCATTTAAGAAGTTCAAACAATGGGTACTGATGGTAGAAAATCAAACAGATAAGAGGGTTAAGAAGCTAAGGACAGACAATGGTCTTGAGTTTTGCAATAATGTGTTCAAGAATTTTTGTGACTCTAAGGGAATTGTGAGACACTATACAGTTCCCTATACACCACAACAAAACGATTTAGCAGAAAGAATGAACAGGACGCTGCTCAACAAAGTCAGGTGCTTGCTGTCTCATTCTGGTCTGCCTAAAAAGTTTTGGGGTGAAGCAGTCAATACTGCAGCCTACCTGATAAATAGGTCACCTTCCTCTGCAACTGACAATGCAACACCTATGATGATATGGACTGGAAATAAGTCTGACTACAGCAATCTCAGAGTATTTGGCAGTATCTGTTATGCTCATAGCAGCCAAGGTAAACTAGAAAATAGGGCCAAAAGATGTGTTATGCTTGGCTATCCAGAAGGTGTAAAGGGTTACAGATTGCTAGTTTGTGATGGCAGTAGTCAGAAAGTCATTGTGAGCAGGGATGTCATCTTCAACGAGGAAGTGTTGTATAAAGATTCTCAAGGTAAGACTGATTCAAGCAGCATGTCAGAAGGTCATAAGCTTCAGTTGGAGGTGGAGCTTGAAGGAGAAAAATTGTAGTGAAACAGGGAGAGTGGAACCAGCATAAAGCACTCAAGAACAAGAGTCTGGATATCAGCTGGCAAGAGATAGGACAAGAAGGCAAATCACTAGACCTATCAGGTTTAGAGAAGGTGATGATGTTTCAGCAGTTGCTTTTTCAGTAGCTGAGTTTGAAGCAAAATGTGAACCCTTGAACTATAAAGAAGCTATGATGTCTATTGACAAAGATAAATGGCTTGAAGCCATTAATGATGAATTAAAGTCTTTGCACAAAAACAAGACTTGGAGGTTAGTTGAAAAACAAGGGGAAGAAAGTTGTGGGATGCAAATGGCTCTTTAAACTGAAATAAGGAATAACAGGAGTGTCATAGCCCAGGTACAAGGCAAGGCTGGTAGCACAAGGTTTCAGTCAAGTTGAGGGTGTGGACTACACTGAAATATTCTCTCCAGTTGTGAAGCATACATCCATTAGAATAATATTGGCACTGACTGCTTGTTTTGATATGGAACTAGAGCAACTAGATGTAAAGACTGCATTGCTACATGGCAGTCTTGATGAAACAATATACATGGCACAACCTCCTGGTTTCAGTGATGAGCAGTATCCAAATCATGTATGCTTACTTCAAAAGTCACTGTATGGATTGAAGCAGGCTCCCAGAAGGCGGTACATGCGATTTGATGAATGCATGATAAGTAATGGATTCATTAGAAGTGAATATGACAGTTGTGTGTATCATAAGGAGTGGGCTGCTGGTGAGTTTATCTTTCTGCTCTTATATGTAGATGACATGCTTGTAGCATGTAAGAACAAAGAAGAAGTTGAGAAGATTAAGTCTATACTGAAGGAGAATTTCGAAATGAAAGAATTGGGTGCTGCTAAAAGGATTTTGGGAATTGAAATATTCAGAGATAGACAGAAGAGGTTACTCACTCTTTCTCAAACTGGATATGTTGAGAAGATCCTTCAGAGGTTCAACATGGTTGCTGCTAAGCCTGTGACAACTCCCATAGGTTCACATTTTAAACTGCAAGCAAGGATAGTCCACAGACAGAAGAAGAGAAGGCTGAAATGGTTAATGTCCCGTATGCAAGAGCAGTAGGAAGTTTGATGTATCTCATGGTGTGTACTAGGCCTGACATAGCCTATGCAACTGGAATATTGAGTAGATATCTTTCAAATCCAGGCAAGATTCATTGGGATGCAGTAAAATGGGTGTTAAGGTATTTGAAAGGCACAAAGAGTGTCAGCATTTTGGTTTAGCTGGTGATACTGCAAGCAGAAACGTGATAGGATATACTGACTCAGATATTGCAAAAGATGTAGATACTGGAAGGTCAGTAAGGGGGTATGTATTTCAAGTGCTTGGGTGTACAGTAAGCTGGAAGTCAATACTTCAAAAGGTGGTAGCCTTGTTGTCAACACAAGCAGAATACATAGCATTGACAGAAGGAATAAAGGAAGCAGTATGGATAAATGGATGTGTTGCTGAAATGGGAGTTGACTCAAGTGATGTTTTGGTTCTGTGTGATAATCAAAGCGCATTACACTTGTCTAAAAATCAAGTGTTTCATGACAGAACTAAACATATCAACGTAAAGTTGCATTTTATCAGAGATATTATCAGTTCAAAGGAAGTTGAAGTTGACAAAGTACATACTGATGATAATGCAGCAGATATGCTTACCAAAGCATTACCAGGAATCAAATTTTAAAGCTGTTTGGAGAGTTTAAAAGTTTTATCATGAATAGATTGGATCAAGGTGGAGAATGTGAGCTGTGTGATCACAATCTCGTTGGATATATTGTCTAATACTTAGAGAGATAATAAATGAGTTAGTTAGATAGTTCAGATCAGTTAACATTCTGTTAACCAACTTTTCAAGTCAGTTAGTGTTAGCAAACTAGTATAAATAAGATAGATCAGTAGCATTCAGATCATCTTGTAATTTTCATTTCTTGTAATCATTTGAATAGCAATTCAGAATCAATTCATCTTTGTCCTACTTCTTAATTCTACTAATATTTTTTCCTGAGACCTCCATTCAGCTCAATGTTCAAACAGTACTGACGCAAGTCAAGTAATTCAAGGTGACGACAACCATCCAAAATTGCCTTCAATCCATGATTCGTCATTGTGTTTCCAATAACTTCTAGGTGCCGAAATTCACAAAAGTTCTCACCAACAGCTATAACTTTTTCATCACTGGTCGGTAATCTATACGAAAATGAAAACCGTCCTTAATTCAGTTTCAATGTTTTAAGCATAGGACAACAACGCGCGACCAGCAGTTTCAATAGCATCTTTCGAAATTTCTGTTGAGCAAAGGCTAAGTTCTTCCAATAATAGAAAATTCTTTAACGCTTTAGTCCAGCTTCGACTAGTTATACCATCGCACCATGCAATTTCAAGACGTCTTAGTTGTCTGGATCTATTAAAGCAACAAAAATAACATAAATGATATATATGATCTGACTTTATTCGAAAAACTAACACCAGAACTTCAATGCAAAATTATGAGAAGTATATACCCAATACATTTTCCAAAAAAACAAGTTATAAGACCATGATTGATGACAACCGACCACTCAATATCACTACAAGAAAATAAGGGTATTAGGGGCGACAAAAGTCGCCGCTAAAGCCCCCACAAGTCGCCGCTATTGCCTTTAGCGGCGACATGTCGCCGCTGATTATGTCGCCGCTAAAATGTTGTCGCTATTGCTCGAAATGTCGCCGCTATTGATGTCGCCGCTAATAGTGTCGCCGCTATTACCTCTTGTCGCCGCTAATAGTGTCGCCGCTATTGATCTTTTTTTTTTTTTAATTTTTTTTTAAAAATTCAATAAAACCTGTTTTAATAAACCTGGACACAGTTTATAATTTAATAAACCTGGAATAAATTTCATATATCCAAAACATTCGTCAACTACAAAATCCTTATATCCTTATATGACCCGTTTAATTGTTTGTTACACATTAGAATAGCAAACTACTCGTCATTATCTTCATCGTCTTCATTCTCTTCGTTCCCCATATCTTGATCTTGACCCTCCTCGCTTCCCATGTCATTTTGAGACGAAAATGACTTTATCATATCAGAAAGTGCCGATCTAAACCTTGGGTTTCGAAGAAACGCATCTACATTATCCGGCTACAAAATAAACAACTATATTAGCAACTTATATTTAAGCTAAAATAACAAACTAACATAACTAAAATACTAAAGTAACAAACCACCAACTATATATATGACCGTTTACAAGTATATATGACACATTTCAAAACACCAACTATATATCATTTAAAGTAATAAAACACCAACTATATATATGACCGTTTACAAGTATATACGAGTATATCAATCCATTATAGGTAAATATAATCTATCTCAATCCTTTACAAGTATATATGAGCTATATCAATCCATTATAAGTAAATATAATCTATATTAATCCAATACAAGTATATATGACACATTTCAACCAATTACAACTAAATATAATGCATATCGACCCATTATCATCATTTACATGTATATATCATCTATATATATGACCGTTTCAAAACACCAACTATATATATGATCGTTTACTAGTATTGACGGGACTATATCAATCCATTATAGGTAAATATAATCCATATCAATCGTTTACAAGTATATATTAGCTATATCAATCCATTATAGGTAAATATAATGTATATCAATCGTTTACAAGTATATATTAGCTATATCAATCCATTATAGGTAAATATAATCTATATCAATCGTTTACAATATGAGCTATATCAATCCATTATAGGTAAATACAATCTTTATCATCAATCCATTACAAGTATATATCACACATTTCAACCAATTATTATTATCATCATTTACATGTATATATCGTCTATATCAAGCGATAACAATCGAATGTGTCTCATATTGACCTATGATTATCAATAAGACGTATATGTGATCCAAACCAACCTATTATAAGTATACATAACTTATATCAACAAACTACAAGTAATTTTGACTCTGTCGGCCTATGATCATCAATTACAAGTATATATATATATGTGTGTGTGTGTGTGTGTGTGTGTGTGTGTTGCATTTGGTAAATAAGTTACCTCAGTAGGGCGTGATGATTGGGTATATCCTTGACTGGAAGTCGACATCCCAGAAGGTTTATATCCAATTCCTTTAATATGTCCCGGTCTAGAGCCCAATACCTTCTCAAAAATGGCTACCTCGTCGACTGGAGTTGGATTGATTGATGAGCTTGATCGTTCGTATTGTTCACCAATCTCACGCAATAAGGAATTCTGTATTTCATAAGGATGCTTAAAAAGATTTGTATACTCTTAAATTTAAAGCAAAAACAATAATGTACTTCACATTCAAGAATTAAACGTCAACATTAAGTTGAATAACTAAAAACTTACATAATTTTCCTCGGCTAATGGTGTGTCGAATTGCCCTTGTTTGTTGACATGAGCATCACGATAAACTTGAACTCGATTTATATTCTGTTTAACATTAAAACTTAGATTATACTTTAAAAACATTTAAATACATACATATAGATGTATATATTTACATAATTCTTAATTGTGACTTACTTTTTTGTAGGATGTGCTACTATATGAGCTTGTCCCACCATGATTTTTGATGACTTGTTTTGCACGATTTAACTTATTTTGTTCCGAACGCTTTTTATGCTTGTCGGACGTGAAATAGTCAACACACTTATTCCAATTTCCTTCGGACATACATTCAGGAGGGGTGGCTCTAGCTCTCTCTATCTCATCATACCCTCCTACACTAAGAAAATGTGTTTTGGCATCTGTCTTGCGGCCTCTGTAACGAGTAGAAAGCATATGTTCAAGGCATTCTTTTAACCTGTATTGTTGTGGGTCTTCCATCACCCCTTGAATATCAAAATACGGCTAAAAATAAAAATAAAGTTAGAAAGTTACTTAACAAGCAATTAGAAATAAATATATGAAATATACATAAAATATAATCTACCCGTAGATGCTCGTACATAGCATTCTTCTCGGCAGCAGAGACCTTTTTCCATGTATCTCTATCCAAAGCTATGTCACGCCATATATAAGAACTAGCCTCGCGGATGAAGAGATCATGTAACTCACCAACAGTGGTACCAGTGTAGTTATCGAAATGTAACGGTAAGGGATTTCTCCCGTTTTTCTCCCAGGTCGGTGTGAGGTTAAGGTTTTTAGCCTTGCCTCTACGCCGAGGTGGTACAACTGCAATTATAATTAAAGAATATCAGTCATAAAAATCATTATAAATGAATGAATATATTTAAAGACTTAATTACCATCCATCACGTGTTGACCACGACCACGGCCACCTGGAGGTGGTGGATCCTCTCGGCCATCTCCATCATGTCCTCGAGGCATGATATCAGCCATCAAATAAAAAAGGATACCCCAAAGATAATCCATACCTGAAAAGTTAAACGATATAGAATAGACAAATACTAAATGGAATACAATGCAATAATAAGTCTTGTCGCCAGACATTAACTGTTCTAATCAAATATAATTACAATAATAAGTGTTCTAATCAGAATCACTCTCCTCATAATTAGTCTTGCCGCCAGACATTTCACTATCATAATCAGAATCGCTTTCATCATAATCTGTCTCGCCTTCAGACAATTCATTGACGGTACCACTTTTTGATCGGACAATGAATAGAGTATATATTCACAAGGGTAGGCTTCTAATCCCACTTTTTGAACACCTTACCTCATATGTGAATGCGTATTAGATTATTGGTCGTTTAAGAAAAATTCGGCAGCATTTTCCCTTAGCTTCCAAGTATATATAGAAATATATATACCCAAGAAGCAAAGAGAAAAATGACAACCGAATATTTCTTAAACGACCAATAATCTAATACGCATTCACATCCTAAATGAGATAAAGTGTCCAAAAAGCAGTCCCAAAACGGGGACAGTCCGAAACTAATTACTAAATCAATTTCGGACGGGTATTTATTCTAAGATCAAACACACACCACACACATTTACACAATTACAAATACATATTTAATTTCTTTAACAAACTTGTAGTTTTAATTACGAAATGAGATTCATTGCATTTAACATTTAATATTGACGGAAACTATAAAATGTCACATTGAACTCTTCAATTCATTCACAAACATAAAACACTTTATGGAAATTTTAAAGGATACAAATGACAAGTTTTAATTTTAACATGATGGTTATGATACATTAAGCTCTTCAATTCACATTCATAAGTTTTAAGGATACAAACGACCACAATTAACTCATTTATATATACTTAATTACACAACAAATCTACAAATATGTTTATAATATACAAATAATTTACCCTAATTTTAATAAATCTACAACTTTATCTTAAATTATATAAATCAACAATCACAACTAAATTAACAAATTTATGCTTACACAACAAATCTACAAACTTTTATACAAATAATTACACAACAAATCTACAAACATACAAATATTGCACCTTAAAATAAATAGCAATAATATAATTTTATCAAAAATCAACAAACACTAAATTAACAAATTTATAAATTATTTAAATAAATTTACACCTAAGTTTAACAAATCTATATTTTTTTTACCTAATACACACTAACATTATCATAATACACACCAAATATACAAAACATAAGCACATTGTAGTATTTTTACCTAAAAAAAATACATATAAACGGTTGTGTGTATGTGAGTGAGAGATAGAGATCGAGAGTACCAAAAGCAAAAACGGAAGAGTCGCCGGAGGAGACGTCGATCGGAGAATCACCGGAGCTAAAAGGGGAGAACACCGGAGGAGCTTTGCGGGAAGAGAGAACGAGCTGCAGTTGGGGGAAGAAGCTACACGCGAACAGCAGCAGCAGCGGAGGCCGGAGAACGCCGTAAATCGCCGGATAACGCCGGAAATCGACGGAAAATCGGAGAGAGGGTGTGGGCGCCAAAAAGAAAAGAGAGAAGGCAGTGGGGGGGAAGGAGGCTAGGTTTACCGCTTAATATTTCGAAGGGTATTAGCGACGACGCCTTTAGCGGCGACATAGGGCTTTAGCGGCGACAAGTTTCCGTGTTTTTATTTGTCGCCGCTAAAGGCGTCGCCGCTAATACCAGTAATTCTTGTAGTGTATGTAAATGGTAAAAGATAAAAATTATTGTAAAAAAGTCATTCGAGAGTAATGCTCAACATTGGTTTTGATAAAAATGTAAAAACAAATGCACAAAGTAAAGGTAATAATAAGGTTTCATACCTATCAGAACATACTCAAGAAGCTCATTATCACAAAAGCCCAGAATGGTTAAATCAACCAACTGGCCCTGGCTTCCATCCACAGCAACTTTACACATCTCCCTCAAGGATTCAAAGGAAGCATGCAGGAGTGGGGGCCTTGAATGTATATCTAAATAACTGTCCATATCAATGACCCTCCACATGAAAGGGTCCTTGCAGATTTTACGCCAACCAGTACACACTTTCTGTGCGTTCTCAAGTATATTAGCCATTACATCAGATGAGAGCTCCAACCAATTCCTTGTTTCTTGCTTCACATGCCATTGCTGCTTTGGTTTTGGTGGATTTATGTTTGATGAGGAAGCCATTGTCGCTTTAGCTTTAGCATGTCCAAAAATAGCCAAAGACACGTATAACATTAAGAGATATTATAGAAACATTTCAAACATATTTATAAAATTAACAAACAAATAATGCGTAACAAATATAACCTTAAATGCTCATTTAGAAATCAGAAGATCAAAAACCATAAGTTCTTGCAAGAAACAAAATAAGGATGCGTAAATCTAAGTAAGATGAACAAAAAACGATATGTGACGCATAATTTCAATATTCAGAGTAGAATGAAATGCAACCGTAGATGAATTTCAAAAACGAATGACTCGATAAAGGATCAACATTTCAAGAAAATTAGGAAATATCAGCACAGAGAAACTCACGTCGTAATGTATGGGAGTCGTATAAATGTCATCCGATGCCCTTGAAGGGTTATGATAAACCGGCGACGCAGTAGAACACTTGTTTCTGATGGCCTGTTCCCTGTAGGGGTCATTTATATCTGATGGCCTGTACCCTGTAGGGGTCATTTATATCTGACCGCCAAACCCCTAAATCGACGCTCAAAATTCCCTTGGTAAACGATGAGTCGATTAATTGTAAAAATAGATATGTCGATTAATACTATATTATCACTATTACTATAAGTCGCTCAAAATTCCCTTGGTAAACGATGAGTCAATTAATACTAGTGTATGTTTTTAACAAGGTTTTTTCTCCCAAAAATCATATATTTTTTATATAAAAATAACGTTTTGTTATGAAAAAAATCAATATGTTTATAAGAATAAGGGTTTATGAAAAAAATCAAAATGTTTTCATTTTTTTTTTTGCATTTTCGTCATTCTATTATGCTTTTTTTTAAAATAAAAGTCATTAAATTAATTTTTTCTTTTTGTTTTAATATATAAAATTTGGACACATTAGTAAATCAGGTTTTTAAAAACTAAAATACCGACATCCAATGTCCAAATTTCAATAAACTAAAACCAAAAAGAAAAAATTAATTTATAGAAAAAAAATAACATGAAAGGATAAAAACATAAAAAACGTAAAAACATGTTGGTTATTTTCGTAATAAACCCAAACAAATAAAAAAACCTACATTCCAATTGTAAAATAGAAAACTATACTATTTTTAAGAAAAATAGAAAACCATACCATCAAAGTCATGCAGCTTCAAAAGCTTTCTTTGACATATCTGTGTCGTATATAGGCTGCGTTCCTCCAATAATGAAAATTTTGTCAAAGCTTTGCTCCAAAGTGTTATACATACCAGAAGAGCAACATGCACTTTCAAGACGTCTAAATTGACTTGATCATGGGATCAGATTTTTCTCTAAATTTAAAAATCTCCATTGCAAAGACTTTTTGTCCTTTTGTTTTTAAGGCACCATTTGTATGATTTTCAAACTTTTTTATTTTTCTATTCTTTTTTCTCTTTTTCTTTGTAACATAATTTATTTTCATATACATTTTTTGAATTTCTTTTTTTTATCATTTAATTATCCATATGTAACATTTTATTTTTTATTTTTTATTTTAATTTGTATGTTTATTGTTATTATTAATGCTAACCTTTTTTATATATTACCCTTATTAGTTGTTGAAAATCCAAATCTTTCTTCATTATTTTTTCATTTAGAAAAGATTAGAATAAAAATTAGTTTTAGTTTAATTTCGTTATAAATATCTAAAATAAAAGTGATTTATTTTTTTCTCCATTCAAAAAATTCAAAATAACAACGTGTTGAAGTTTTTTTCATTTGGAAAAAGTATATAATCAAAATGGTTTGTAGTTTCTTCAATGAAAATATTAACTCAAAATTTTTAATTCTGAACGGTTCAAAAAAATTAAAAGGTTCGTCACTTTTTGATCAAAAAAATTAAGTTCCGAATGGTTCGTCATTTTTTATTAAAAAATTCAAATTGTAATGGTTCATCTTTTTTAAATCTTCATTAACTAATATCAGAATGGTTCGTTTGTTTGAAAAAAATCAAAATTCATAATGGCTCACCGTTTTTTGATCAAAAAATCAAAATGGTTCGTAATTGTCTTTTTTTCATAGAAAAAATTAATATTGGAATGGATTTTTTGTAAAAAAAATAAAATATGGTTTATCATATTTTGATCAAAAAAATTAAAAATTAGTAACTAAAACAAAACAATAACATGAAATATTCAGATTTTTTTCTTTTGTTTTAGTAACTAATTTTTTAATACTATTTCTATATTAATTTTATTATCAGTGATAACTTTTTTCATACTAATATAATTATTTATTTAAAATTATTATATGATTGACATGATTCGTTATTTTTTAATTGGTTATTAAAAATCTAAATATTTCACCGTTATTTTTTTATTTAGGAAAGTCAAAAATCAAAATTAGTTGTAGATTTTTCCGTTGTGAAATTTTACAATCGGAATGATTTAATTCATTTTCTCCATTCAAAAAACTCAAAATAAAGACGTGCTGAAGTTTTTTTTTTCATTCACTTCTGAATGATTCATCGTTTCTATCGCGTAAATATTAGAAGTACGAGTGTTTCATTGTTTTTGTCGTATTAATAAAGAAACAAAATATATAAATTTTCATTTTTTGTATGAAAAATTAAAATCGAAATGAGTCGTTTTTTGTTTGAAAAAATTAAAATCTGAATATTTCATCGTTTAATTTTAGTCATTTTGATTTTAATTAAATGAAACACAATTTCAATTTTAGTTTTTTCGAACAAAACACTGACGAATCATTCTGATCTGTATTTTTTGATCAAAAAACAACGAACCATTCCGAATTTATTTTTTTGACAAAAAAACGACGAACCATTTTTATTTTGATTGTTTTTAACAAAAAACACGAACCATCTTGATTTTTATTGTTTCAAACAAAATAATGACTAATCATTCTAATTTTAATTTTTTCGATCAGAAAACGACAAACTATACTGACTTTCAATTTTTCGACAAAAAAGGATGAACCATTTTGATATTTTATTTTCCAAACAAAATAACCATTTCGGTTTTATTTAACGTCGACAAAAAAAAATGACGAACCATTCTGATTTTATTTTTTTCGATCAAATAAACGATGAACCATTTCGAATTTAATTTTGATCAAAACATTATAAACCATTATGATATTTTATTTTTTAAATAAATGATCCATTCCCATATAATTTTTTCAATCAAAAAAATGACCACGACGAACCATTTTGATTTTTTGATCAAAAAACGGTGAATCATTATGAATTTTGATTTTTTTCAAAAAAAAGAAATTTGTTAGAATATTAAATTAAAATTAATCTGCATAAATATTTTTTTTGAAACTACCCTAAATACCCTTCCGCATTTGATCTTCAATGCATTATATGCATTAAGTATTCTAACTATTTACCCTATTGTGATTTAATTTAAATCACACAAAATTTTGATCTATTGGATGAAATAGATTCTTTAGTATCTAGATGCACAAAATTTCTCACTTGAACCCCTATATATATATATATATATATATATATATATATATATATATATATATATATATATATATATATATATATATATATATATATATATATATAAAAGATCAATGGGGTACCATGTTAGACTGCGGTACCGGAAAACCGTTTATAGCGAATCATTTATCTTTAAAATCATTAAATAAAAAATAATTTTTCCTTAAAATTCTTTCCCACATTAGTTAGTGTTGAGTGTAAAATTGATATTGAAAATTTTAAATTAGAATCGAAGAATCTGTGTATCCCATAAAAATCTCCATTTCAGTTAGTGTCGTTTCCTACACCCATACTGAACATGTACAACGATAACACACCTTAAATATTGGTTTATCACCAAAATGGAACCGATCGAATACACACACCATAGAAACAACGATTGAACATGTTCAATACCGTCAATATCGGTTTATCACCAAAAGGGTTAACAACGACTAAAAACACAATAAATATTAACTGCACATGTTTAATAACGTGTATATGAAATTGAACATTCACGAATTTGATGAAAATAATAAATAGATTTATTTGACACCTCCGGTTGAACATGTTCCCTAATATCCATTGTCGAATACATTAAACATGTTCACTAAAACCCATTTTCAAATTTATTAAAGATATTATTATGGAAGTAAATCTCTATAATTAAGGGAATATCAATTCATTAGCTGTCGTATATTAATTATGATAAATCTAATTGATTATATTACCCTTTTTTTACTTATAACCAGACATGTGGACTCCAATTTCCCAGTCTAACATCGTACCTCATTGATCCCGATTATATATATATAGACACACACACACATACGTACCAAAAGTGATGCGACCTTTGATCTGTCGCTATTTGTATTCCGTCGTTGATCCGTCGCTAAATTGAAATTAGCGACAAGGGTTTTAACGACAGATCAATCCGTCGCAAATCTGTTGCTGAAACACATCAGAATAACGATGGAATAATCTGTCGCTGATACCTCAGTTTTTAATTAGTAGTGTGTGTGTGTGTGTGTGTGTGTGTGTATATATATATATATATGTATATATATGGTTCGAGAGAGTACCACCCATTATGCAGCGCACCATAAGGTACCATCTTTATAAAAAAATTTTAAATTTTTTTAGAGTTAATTGCATAGATGGTCCTTTAACTATCCCCATATTGCAGTTATCGTCCTTTTTTCGAAAACGTTGCAAATTGGGTGCTTTATGTACCGAAAAGTTGCATTTAAGGTCCTTTCTAACGATTTCCGTTAAGTGTCTCTGTTAAGTCAGGGACAATTTCGTCTTTTTAAGTATAAAGGACCTTTTTTGCACTTTTTTCTTATTTTTTTGCCTTATTATTATTATTATTATTATTAAAAGAAAATCTAATAGCAAACCAAACATACTCTTCTTCTTCTTCTCCATATTCTTCACTCACAGCCTCCACCACCACCACCATCTCCTGATTCTTCACCCACAGCCACCACCACCACCACCACCACCACCACCACCATCTCCAGATTCTTCACTCCACCGCCGCCCCATCCTAAAAAGCTCCGCTGTCGCCTCCCCTTCCTAATTTGTTCCGCCGTCACCTCTCCTTCCTAATCTAATCCGCCGCCGCCTCCCTTATTTGCTCCGACGTCGCCTGCCGCCCATGGACAGGTGTCACCTGTCAACATCAGATTCCGCCACAGAAACGTAGGCGGAGTGAACGGAATCCGATAGTCTCAAATAAAAGCCTTTGTTTTTCCGATCAAAATCGAAAACGTCGTCTTTTGGTACGATTCCGATTACTTGGAGGAGAGGAGAGCGGTGGTCTCCGGCGACTTTTGCGGTTGGATTATCTAGGTTCTGCAGGAGCTTGGACAAAACACCGTGTGTGAGAGAGGCCATGGAAAGGAAATGGCAGAGCGTGAGAGCAGCAGTACCACCATGGCAAAAAGGGTAGGAGTGGAAGAGAGATTTAGGGGAAAAGAAAGAGAAAGAGAATCTCAAAGTGACATTGGATTGATGGAGAAATGAGTGAAGGCAGGTGTTGAATTGCGAGTCCGGCTTCGACAGTGGAAAGTTGCAGGATTTTGCAGTGGGGGTTTTTAAACATAAACAAATGACTATGAGAGAAGAGGCTCGGGTATCCATGCCCATGTGCACTCCAAAAGCTAATGCCGACAACAAACACAATAAAATGGATTCTGACAGGTGACATGGGCGGCAGGCGACGTCGGAGCAAATAAGGGAGGCGGCGGCGGATTAGATTAGGAAGGAGAGGTGACGGCGGAACAGATTAGGAAGGGGAGGCGACGGCGGAGCTTTTTAGGATGGGGCGGCGGTGGAGTGAAGAATCTGGAGATGGTGGTGGTGGTGGTGGCTGTAGGTGAAGAATCAGGTGGTGGTGGTGGAGGAGGCTGTGAGTGAAGAATATGGAGAAGAAGAAGAAGAGTATGTTTGGTTTGCTATTAGGTTTTCTTTTAATAATAATAATAATAATAATAGTAATAATAATAATAAGGCAAAAAAATAAGAAAAAATTGCAAAAAAGGTCCTTTATACTTAAAAAGACGAAATTGCCCTTGACTTAACAGAGACACTTAACGGAAATCGTTAGAAAGGATCTTAAATGCAACTTTTCGGTAAATAAAGCACCCAATTTGCAACGTTTTCGAAAAAAGGACGATAACTGCAATTTGGGGATAGTTAAAAGACCATCTATGCAATTAACTCTTTTTTTTATAAACATGTTTTAATTAACATTATGATGATCATATGTAAATTTCACATACATTCACATCTCCTAGCTCCTAAAAAATGATGTGAACACACACTTATATAATTTTGAATGTACGTGAATGTGCATTTATGTGATGCGTATTTTCATGCACTTAGAGTGTTCCGATTTGTGTGAAATTTTACATATGATTTGTGTAATGTTAATTAAAACATGTTCATGAAAGAAAATTTAAAAAAAAAATATTTTTAAGGGTGGTACCTTCTGGTACGCTGCATAATGGGTGGTACTCACTTGAACATATATATATATATATATATATATATATATATATATATATATATATATATATATAATGGAACCATTTTTAAGGAACTATAGGACTGGATTCCACTAAGTGGTAAAATGAGAACCAAAACATTACTCTTTCCCATTCAAACCTTTTTATTTATTTTTAATTTCACATTCTATACCAAAACCTCTTTATCTCTTTCCCCACCGTCTCTTTCACTTGTCCAAACCCTTTCTTTCTCTCTCTAGCATGGGCTACTTCGTAAACCCTAATAGATATCCAGTGCCTACCACTCACTTACTCTACTCGTCCACTAGTCACCACATCAGCTAGAGCGATCGAAAAAGGATGGAACCACCATCATGACAACCTCTTGCTTCACCCCATCTCTCTCTCTCTCTCTCTCTCTCTCTCTCTCTCTCTCTCTCTCTCTCTCTCTACGTTGACCACAGATGTATGCTTCAAGTTGAAGGTTTTTTAATTACCTACCATCACAAAAGCTCACTGAGTTCTAGATCTATATCGAAGGGTTTAAAGATTTTGTCCCAAATCTAGGTTCAAAGAATAAATGTATGTTCCTTGCTCTAGATCTAAGTTTAGATTAAAGGTTTAATCCTCAATTTTGCTATAATTCGATATGTATTTTCTTGTTAAATTGATGATTTGTTGAAAGCTTTTTTACACATGTATGTTGACTTAATGTTCAAATTCATGTTTGTTTCAATTATTCCAACCTATGGCCTAAATGTGTGTTTATCTTTCGACCACCATGATAACCTCTTGATTCATCCCGTCACATAGACACAAACACTTTTTCTCTGTCTCTCTACGTTGACTATTGATGTATATTTCTAATTGAAGGTTTCTTACCGGATCGACCACCACAAATGCTTCCACGGTTCTAGATCCACAACGAAGGATATGAAGTTTTTTTTGTCCCAATCGTTAGGATAAATTTAGCCTTTCTCCAAAACGCTACCAACGAAGTAGCTAGATTTGTTTGTGGTTTATGTATCTTGTACAATTACTTGGACTAGAATTACATGAACTATCATCATCCCAAGATACATCAAGTCTTGATGATGCATCAAAGGGGACCTCACATGATTCCCCAAATATTAATTAATTTTTTGGTACCAAAAGTTAGCCACTTCGAGAGGACACTCGAGCCTTAGAGTTTGGCTTGGCTACTTCCTTACCATTACTAAATATACCTGAAATGTTTAAGAGATAAATGGGTAAACAAATAGAACTTTTTTAGTGAATTGCTAGATTGATATGCATACATAACATATAATAAAACAAATATATGAACACGTGCAAGATATATAATTAAGTTGTAATATTCTATATTGAATATGGGATATTAGTTTGTTTTAGATTTTTGTTCATTCCAGATCTTATGTTGAATAATTATTATTATACGTTGTTTAGTGTTGCAATATTCTATATTTTTTCTTCTTCTATTTGATCATTTCAATATGAAATGTTAAATTGGTTATTATAATTGTATTGAATATGTAATATTAGTTCATCTTAGAATTTTTTTTTTCATATCTTATATTGAATATATAATAGTTTGTATTGAAAATGAGTGACATTTAGCATTCTGTATTAAATATGTACTATTAATTCGTTTATGATCATTTGTTTGTTTTAAGATCTAATCTTCAGTTGTAATATTTAACATTGATATATTATACAATATTATATTGAACGTGTAATACTAGTTTGTTTCGGTTGTTCATTTTCAAATCTTATCTTAGATAATCACTTCAATTTGTTTTTTCATTTTACATATTTATCAAAAAATAAAAATAAAACTAAACAGAGAGAGAGAGAGAGAGAGAGAGAGAGAGAGAGAGAGAGAGAGAGAGAGAGAGAGAGAGAGAGAGAGAGAGAGAGAGAGAGAGGAAGAATAGTTAAATCAGATTTTTCTTCCAAATTTACCATTGTGATGCCTGTAAGACATAACTTTTGTAAGGATCTTAATAACATGGTCCTAGTAGCAATACAATATGAATCAATAACTACGATAGATTAATTTAATATGCAAGTTTAATATGCAAATTATTACAGGCAAGGATTTGAAATTTAAGTTATAAGGGCACAACTCTGTTATTATATCAACACTACAACATTCAACTGCTATCCAACATCCCAAAGCCTTCAATTATCTACTAAGTACCTAAAATGAGTCGAGTAGTCGTCTATGCACTTCAAGGTTTATGAGAGTGAGAACCTAAGAGTTTGGTCGAGCAGGGCCTTTACGTTTACCTTATAAGAGTATTGCAACAACTGACTGAGTTAGTAGAAATTATAGATTAACATAGGTTTTTGTGTGCGGTGTGCTACTTTGCTATCCCATGTTGCAATACTCATGCACGCTTTGCCCAACTAGTATTTAAGCTATTGTGTTTTTAGATGAATAGATTAGGATGATGGATAACACCACAAACACACATTTAGTAGGGATCAACAACATATTAGGCTAGCTACCAGGTAAGCAAAGCAAGGTGGTGCTAAGATTTGCTAGAGAATAACTAAGTAGATGCAGAGAAGACTGTATAATAAACATGCAAAGTATGTGAAGTTTTAGGTAATGAGGAAATCATGTCATGCATCTTATCTAAGTTGTCTATATTTAAAGAATGCCAATATATGCTTAAGCTACAATGAAAGTCTCAAATTACATAACATGGAGTAAAAGTAAAATCTATGACTCACATGTTTGCTTTATCATGCATTTGCTTTAGCTTTAACAAGCTATTTATAACTCTCTGGCTCGTGTTTGAATTTTGAATGCTTTAACAGACTGTAAAACCTTTAACAATCATTTATCAATCCTTGGCCATGACTTTAGCTTTTGATGTCAAATTCAAGCTTAATTTGCTTATGCTTTGGCCTTTTAACTCTGACTTTTAGCTTTGCTTAACACTTATTAGGGCTTTGGCTTTCAGTTCATGCATTATCTTCTGACTTTGTGGTGCTTTAAATTTTTAATTTAGGTTATTTAACCTTGAATTTTTGTAGGAATATTGTTAGAATGTTTTTCAACAATTTCCTTAAGAAATCCTTGCAAAACTGGTATGAAATTGTAGTGAGAAGTTGAATTTTCTTAGCGAGAGAAAAAGTAAGTGGGTGTTTCTTGGTGTAACTTTGAGAGATTGTACATACCTCATTAAATTTAGTATTTTAACAAATAATCAGATAAAAAATGCTAAATAAATTCAATTGATACACTTTTAAATTTAACAAAAATTACACAAATTCAAAAAGGATGATGGAGATCGATGCATTTCATGGTGTTCATCTATGCATCGTGTTCAAAAAAGACGCATTTAACAACAAAATATATAATTAATTCTATGCATCGTGTTCATCTTGTTCATTGTTCATCTATGCATCATGTTAATCATTCATCTTGGTTTATCTTTCATCAATATATGCATCATCATTGTTCATTATTGATCGTTCATTATCGTTGTTCATCATCATCGTTCATCATCATTAATTGTTCATTATCGTCGTTCATCGTTCATCATCATCGTCGTTCATTATCATGGCGGCGAAATGCGATGGTGGTGGTTGCCAAGGGAGAGGGAGAGAGGGCATGGTGGTTGCCGATGCATGCGACGGTGGTGGTGTGGTCTTGCAAACCGAGAAAGATAGGGGGGGGGGGGAGATGGTGGCTAGAAATCCGAGGGTTAGGGTGAGGGAGAGGCGCCAGAGGTGGAGGGAGAGAAAGAGGGGTGAGGGAGAGAAACGGGGAGAGAATAAAGGAAATGTGGTTTAATGTTAAGATTTGTTTCACAGTTTAATATAATCTAATTTTAATTAATTAATGATCATATTAATTGATTATTCCACAAATGTCACCTTTACTGGATTATTCGGTGCATAAAAGTTTCTCGAGGTTTCCGGTCAGGTCCGGCCCTTGACATGTTCAATGTGAGCTTTTTTCGCACAGGACCCCCATTCTTTTAGGGTCTCAAAAAAAAAATCTGATGGATTTATTTAGTTTAGATTTTAGAAGCCCAAATTCTCTTTTGTCTTTGCCCTTGGAATTGCAACAGCCCAGCGACACTTTGTTAGGAGAGGAAGCGACTATTATAATTATCACATTGAGTTGTAGGTATTAAAACAGTTTATACTCGGTGTTTTTTTTATGTTTTTTCATTTTCTTTGTATAGCCGTTGATGCGAGTAAAACACACCTCAGGTTTTAATATCTAAATGAACCCAAAGTATAAATTACACAACTGGCAGTGTACCAATCGTGTGCAATATAGCTTTAAGAATCACCCAGGATTTATCGAACTCAGGGAACAGAATAAAGATTGAAAACTCAAATACTACAACCTAAACCAATATTTAGCTATTTTTAACGTTTTGAGGAAGTTATCAACTAAAGGCAATAATTAAAATTAATTTACCGAATAACTATAGCAAACTAAGTAACTCAAGAATAAAAAGTTAAACTAATATTTTTTGGATTTTTCAGATTAAAATAAAAACTAATTTTAGCAAACAAGAATTAAACTAAACGACTAAAGCAAGCAAGTAACGACAACTGAATCAAACTAATTAAAGCAAACTCAAATCAAACTAACTTGAGCAAGTGAAGAACGATGATAAATTTTATCAAACTCTTATATTACGAAAGCGTCACCCACTTGGAATTAGAAAACTATAATTAACTGGCGATGGATTGAATTGATTGACTAAAGACAAATCGGTTGATAACCAATTTTAAATTCAATGAAGCCCGGATTTCAGTTTAATTTACCGATTATTTAATTACTTCAAGTTAAAATACTTAATCTTGATAACCAAACTTGATGCCCGTAAAACACACCTCAGGTTTTAATATTTAAATGAACCCAAAGTATAAATTACACAACTGGCAGTGTACCAATCGTGTGCAATATAGCTTTAAGAATCACCCAGGATTTATCGAACTCAGGGAACGGAATAAAGATTGAAAACTCAAATACTACAACCTAAACCAATATTTAGCTATTTTTAACGTTTTGAGGAAGTTATCAACTAAAGGCAATAATTAAAATTAATTTACCGAATAACTATAGCAAACTAAGTAACTCAAGAATAAAAAGTTAAACTAATATTTTTTGGATTTTTCAGATTAAAATAAAAACTAATTTTAGCAAACAAGAATTAAACTAAACGACTAAAGCAAGCAAGTAACGACAACTGAATCAAACTAATTAAAGCAAACTCAAATCAAACTAACTTGAGCAAGTGAAGAACGATGATAAATTTTATCAAACTCTTATATTACGAAAGCGTCACTCACTTGGAATTAGAAAACTATAATTAACTGGCGATGGATTGGATTGATTGACTAAAGACAAATCGGTTGATAACCAATTTTAAATTCAATGAAGCCCGGATTTCAGTTTAATTTACCGATTATTTAATTACTTCAAGTTAAAATATTTAATCTTGATAACCAAACTTGATGCCCGTAAAACACACCTCAGGTTTTAATATCTAAATGAACCCAAAGTATAAATTACACAACTGGCAGTGTACCAATCGTGTGCAATATAGCTTTAAGAATCACCCAGGATTTATCGAACTCAGGGAACGGAATAAAGATTGGAGACTCAAATACTACAACCTAAACCAATATTTATCTATTTTTGACGTTTTGAGGAAGTTATCAACTAAAGGCAATAATTAAAATTAATTAACCGAATAACTATAGCAAACTAAGTAACTCAAGAATAAAAAGTTAAACTAATATTTTTTGGATTTTTCAGATTAAAATAAAAACTAATTTTAGCAAACAAGAATTAAACTAAACGACTAAAGTAAGCAAGTAACGACAACTGAATCAAACTAATTAAAGCAAACTCAAATCAAACTAACTTGAGCAAGTGAAGAACGATGATAAATTTTATCAAACTCTTATATTACGAAAGTGTCACCCACTTGGAATTAGAAAACTATAATTAACTGGCGATGGATTGAATTGATTGACTAAAGACAAATCGGTTGATAACCAATTTTAAATTCAATGAAGCCCGGATTTCAGTTTAATTTACCGATTATTTAATTACTTCAAGTTAAAATATTTAATCTTGATAACCACGTGATTGAAACAAAGCAACTCATTAAACTCCAATATTAACCAATTAATCTTATAATCGCAACACAATGCATAAAGATAATCGATTAACACCGTAATCCAACAAATTGACTTTGTCACTTTAAAAATCAAATCTTATGATTTGCCAATCCTATTATCGCAACACAATGCATAAGAACCAACAAACACATAAATTTCTAGATTAACAATCAACTATCAAATCATTATCGCAACACAATGCCTAGAAGAGATAATTGACGATTAATTTTTCATTTAAAGCCTCTTTCTTTTTAAAACGCAAATTTAATTAACACTTTATTATCGCAAAACAATGCTAAAAGATTGATAAAAATCTGACTTTTAACAAGAAAATATGAAATAATCAAGAATCCAACAAATATATACCAAAATCCATCAATCAATCCAATAATTTACCAATTAATACATAGAATCCATCATCCCAAGCGGGTGAACAAGAAAACTACTCACTAATCATGCTAAAACTCAAAATTAAACTCAAATTAATAAAAATCATTATAAAATCAGAAAGTTAAAGGAACGAATGTACCAAATCGCGCCGCTACAATAAAGAATTTGAATCCAAAACTCGAACCGAATGCTTCTAATCCAAGAAATTCAAAAACTTTAGCTAAACTATGATAAAAATTCGTGAAAGATGAAAGAAAGCTCTGAAATTCGCCAAAATCGTATCTGAAACGCACGAATTAATGCTGGAATCGCCCCGAATGCTTGTAAAATCGAAGAAGAATTAAACTTTAGGCTACAACTATGATTAACTATGTATAACTACTGAAAATCGAGAAGAAATTCGCCAACAAATGTCTGAAAATCGCCTCCAATCGACTCTGGTTTGAAACGGCCGTATCTTAGGTTTTAAAAACGAATTTGGTGGGCTGGGCCCGGCACGCGGGCGCGTAGGGGCAAGTCACGCGGGTGCGTGGACTTAACCTAGCCTACGCCCCTGCGTGGGTAAGCTATGCGGGTGCGTGGCTTGCTTTGACTGAAAATAAGCACGCGGCGCGTGGGATGTTCTACGCGGGTGCGTGGATGCTCAGGACTTGGCCACACAGGTGCGTGGAGAGTCTTACGCGGGCGTGTAGAGTCACTTTTCGCCAAATCTTTGCTTTCGATCACGGGAGATGGCTGGATCATAAAATCTCGTCATTTTAGCCTTGATTTCCGTTCCCATGTTGATTAAATGGCTTCTGACCTGCGGAATACACATATTAATGAAATCAGTATCTTTTTCACGCGTTTCGGTTTGAAAACCACATAAATTGGAGATAAAATGATATAAAAAACATGTATAATTTTGCATATATCAGCCGTTGACCGTTGTTACTTGGAAATAGAAAATTACTGTGTGGTTCATCGGTTGAGAGTTGGAATAAAGGTAAGTTGTATTTGGCTATTTTCTATTTTGTATAAATGTTTTGAAATTTTTGTAATCAAATGGACTATTTGTGATTTTTGCACAGGGCCATGGCACGGCCTGTTTCCGGTGCACAAAAGTTCTGAATCGAACCACAATCTATATATATATATATATATATATATATATATATATATATATATATATGTGTGTGTGTGTGTGTGTGTGTGTGTGTGTGTGTGTGTGTGTGTGTGTGTGTGTGTGGGTGTGTGCACGAGCTTCCTATCAGTGATTTATTCTTAATATCATACCTAGGTCGCAGTTATCACAAAATTGAAACAATTCTCTTTCTTTGTGTTGTAATTTTCTTGAATTTCTTCATCTTCTCAAAGTTCATTGATCTAGTATTCAGTAGTTTAAGCATGGTCAGTTTACTCTACTTGCTGTAGATGCTGTAGAATAAATATCAATTAATGTTTAAGTACTTAGTATTAATTATGTAATTATGTACATAAGAGGCTATTAATAAATAAAATAGCCTAAGTTACTTAGTTAAAAACAGTTATTAATGTGACTGTTTCGAACAGTCACATATATAAGTTTGCATCAGTTCATGCTATATAAGTAGGGTCTGTAAACCGCATGAAAGGTGTGTGTGTATGTAAGGATCGATCAATCAATGAAGCATAGATTCCATTATTAAATTACTGCTACAAATTGTTACTTAAATTCCTAAATCTGTGATCACCAAAATGGTTTCCTATGGTCATAGATTTGATCGAAACAGAGCACTTACTTCTGTGAATGAGAAGATGATGTTCCAACAGATGCATTGCATTCCCGTTCCTCCTATGTTAGATGTATTCGATCAAATTTCACAAGATGAAAATATTGGATAAGAATTACGTACTAATAAAGAATTACTTTAATTTCCCAGAAAGTTTATGTTGATAATAATTTCGAGACGATATTGAAGGTTGATTTGATCTAGTTGAATCAATTGTTTGTAGGCAAATTAATTTGCATCAGATGTAAACTTTCATAGGTCAGGTAAAATTCATGTTAACTAGATTGCGATTTTAATAAATCTTTGTATTTCCAAAAAAAAAGTAGAAGTAATTATCTGCAAATTGCAAGTTCTTGTTATTGGTAAATTACAAATGCTTCCTTTAACTGTTACCTGCAAATGGTTACACAGTCTGATCTTTATGTTCTGCAAATGGTTACATTTGTACATGCTAAAGTTACAGATGGCATCCTCATCAAATTCAAATCCACAGAAATCCAAGAAGTTGAAGTTGGTTTCAAAAGCAAAACAGCAACAGCAGACGACGCAACAATCAAGGGATTGGTTGGAGCTGCCATCTGAAGTAACTTCCAATATACTCCACAGAATTGGAGTTGTTGATATATTCGGGAACGCCCAGAAAGTATGCACTGCTTGGCGTAAAATCTGCAAGGACCCTGCCACGTGGAGGGTCATTCATATGGACAACAGAAGGCCCCCGCTTCTGCATGCTCCCCATGAGTTCTTGAGGGAGATGTGTAAACATGCTGTGGATAGAAGCCAAGGCCAGTTGGTTGATATCACCATTGTGGGTTTCGGCGATGATGACCTTCTTTGGTACATTGCTGATAGGTATGAATGCTTATTCAAACTCGTGTTTTGTGTGTGTATGTCCATGTAATGAAAGGACTTATATCACTTAACTTTTTTTTTTTTTTTTTTTAACCTTTGTATTCTGAGTTATAGTGAATTACAAGACCACGATATATCTATAAATCACAATTCTTTGCTATGGATCTGATGACTACTTATAGGATATATACTGGGTTTCATGATTAAATTAGGTTCTGATATGCATCATATCCCTATGCAATAATCTTACCTTTTATTTTTGTTTCTTTAACAGACCAAGTCAACTCAAACGTCTAGAAATTGCACATTGCTATTTTACTAATCTCAAAAGCTGGACTGAAGCTTTAAAAAAATTTCCATTATTGGAGGAACTCAGCCTTTACTCAACTCCAATTTTGAAAGACGCAATTCAAACTGCTGCTCGTTGTTGCACCCTGCTGAAAACACTGAAAGTCAATCAAGAAAGCAAGTTGCATGCCAACTCATTTTGTAATGAGACAGCCATAGCTATTGGTGAAAACTTTCGTGAGGTAAGGCACTCGTCTTCGCGGATTTGGCTATAAGAACAAAAAAAATGAAGAAAACCTAAGTTATACCAAATACCGCTGGCAGTATAGTACAACTTGAAGCTTACCTCGGGATTTATCGAACACAGGAAACGCGATAGGAAACGAGATACCGATACTAAGGCGTTTGCTAATATCTAGCCACTTACAAGGTAAAATGATGGATTACCGACTAACTAAACTAAACTAAACTACAAAATGCATGAATGCACCTAAGACAGAAATTAAACTAAAACGCTTAAACTAAATTGAGAGATAAATAAATACTATAATGATCTAAACTATTAAAAGAAAATAAGCGAGATAAAGATCAAATAATAAAAACAACACTCACTTGGAATTGTTCTTTAGGATTTATGAAAAGCAACTAAGTGAATAAACACTAGGGTTGTTTTGGTTGAAGAAAAACAAGTCAGAAATGATTTTAACTATTTAAATCCATTTGAAGTCCAAGTTTATGTTAATAATCATGCAATACCTAATTTATGAATACAGTTTACTCATTTCTATGAGTCAAGTATCGAGGTCTCCAGTATTCCCCAACTCTCAAAACTTCGTAAAAAGTATCTTTTACGACTAGATTTAGCCGACTGAAATTAGCTCTCAAAATTAATTCTGTCTACACGTCAAGCGCTCAGAATCACTTTTGAATATTCGTTTTAGTCGATTAACCGCATATCATATTCAGAAAAATTAAAGATCAAACTAATATTCACATGGTGTAATGACCATGAGAGATCTCTTCGTATATGGGCCGGATAGATTTCTCCTCAATGCTGCTGCTCTTCCTTCCCTAAATTTCACCTTTCCTATGATCACAATATTGCTAAGGACCAATTTCATACATTAATTTTACAATCTATCAATTAATTACCATTTCATCATCACAATATTGCTAGAAATAGCAACCAACTAATAAATCATGTAAATATGACAAGGGTTACAAAAATTCAGCAACTTGAGCTAACTTTCATGATCACATTTTTGCTAGAAAATAATATCAAACACCGATTTTGCTAAACCTATCGCATAAATCATCAATCACATGAATGCAACATAAACTTTCAACCCAAAACATCAAGAAACTTCCATTAATCCATCAAGAACAATATCCAAATGAGTGGTTATAAAAATACTACTCACTAATCATGCTATAAACAATAAATAAATCAAAATCTAAGATGAACATTGCTCAAATCAGAAAGTTAAGGAAAGAAATTACCAAATCGTTGCAAAGATAAGCTGAAATCGTAAATGAACATAATCATTGTTGCTGCTCTAGTTCGATTACACCAAACCCTTACTAAACTTGACAATTAAATCAGAAAATAGCACCAGATACTACCCTAAAATCGTGACCTAGCTACCCTAAACCTAATCTTAAAGTAAACGATGCTGAAGCAGAGGATTGCAAACTGTAAACTGAAAAATCTACCTGAACCTGCTCCATAATCAACTGGGCTTCAAGCTTAAAATGGTGACCTAATTTGATAATATTTTATCTAATCAAAAGTTGGAAACATATAAACCTATTTTACACTAATTGCTAAGCTAAAGAAAATTGATGAAAAGATGAAATAATCGCCCAAAATCGATGGTGAGCACCGATCCCTCACTGCCTCCTCCTCCTCCTAGAGGCTGGAACCGTGACCTCCCCCCTCTGGAATCTGCTTCCCCCTTTTCTTTTCTACGCACCAGGCCTTTTTTTGCTGTAGCATTTGGGAGCCCAAAATGATGGTGTATGAAAGGCTGCTCAAATGATTCATGAGACATGGATCTTCTAAATGAAATTGGGCTGAAATTATGTTGGTTTGGGTTGACTTGTGACCTTCTTTGGAAAGGCTAGACCATGGATCTTTTCAAATGCAAGATTAATCATCAAATGTCTCAATTTTAGCGCTAATCTTTTGCTCCTTGTCAGTTTTGCGATTTAATTAATCTGAAACACAAATTAAGTAGAAATCAATAAAAATTCAAGAATTTTAGATTAAACATCGCTTGAAATGAGGTATTCTGAGCAAAATAATATGTATAATTAACGTCGTATCAGGCACCTAGAACTCGTTGGAAACAATTTGACAAATATTGGGTTGGAGGTGATATTGGATGGTTGTCATTGTTATGACATATTTTGTACATATTTTTCAGTCATATTTTTCGAAGGTTGCCTAAATTAGAAAAGAATGGATTATGGAGCTTAAGCGTCAAATTTACGGGCTGAGCCGGTCTCCCTTGGAATCCTGTTGACTTTGACCGAGTTGACCTGATCGCGGCCGCGACCATACCAGCGCGCTAACCTGTGATCAGCAGATCGCCCATGCTTTTTATCTCGCCCGCGGTGGCCTCAGCGCGGTTGCGATCCCGAGAAAATATAAAAAGACAGCAGCCGTTTCGTTATTTTTTATGCATTTTTTAGACGAACTTTTTCACATAGATTAGAGTGCGATTAGTAGGTGTTCGATAGTTTTATGTTTTCAGCTTAGTTTAGGGTAGATAAGTGAATCATTTGGCTATTAGAGTGGATCAAAGCATTCGGTTGCGGGTGTTTCTCGTTTTTCATCCGGTTTTTGGTACCCTCTTTCCGAATTTACTTTCTGAAATTGTTATGAGTAGTATAGATCTTGTTTATTTTATTGTTTTTAACATGATTAGTGAGTAGTTTAGCCAAGCACTTGCTTGGTTACGTTTTTACATGGATTAGTGGAGTATTTGATGGTTTTGGTTGAAAAGTGTTTGATTCATTGATGTATTCTTGATTCATACGATTAATATGCGTAAAATAAGAATTATAGTTGATATTCTAGCAATATTGTGATTATGATTATTGATTATAAATGCTGATTTTTATAAACTTAATCAAATTTAAGTGATTTATTAATTGGTTGCCATTTCTAGCATTATTGTGATTATGAGATAGTGACTAGTTAATAAATTATGAAATCATTGTATGCAAATTAATTCTTAGCAGTATTGTGATTATAGGATTAATTTAGTCTTTGATTTCCTTAGACTTGATTGATGTTTATGCGGCTAAATTGAATATTTAGAGTTATTTCCGAGCGCTTGACGTGTAGACAGTTTTAATCTCTAAAAGCTAGATTTAGTTGATTTAATTAATCGTAAAAGACATTTATTGTTGATTTTTAAAAATTGAGGAATACTGGAGAACTCCATACTTGATTTTCTGAAATTAATAAAATATGTCCATGAATCGGTTTTACATTAATGTTTCGAACTCTTAAGCTTAAAAGATTTAAAACGGTGGGATTTAATTCCACCTTAATTTTCTTTGACCAAAAACATCTTAAGTGTTTTTACACCAACTTACTCCATTAATCCTAAAAGACGTATCCAAGTGAGTGTTGCTTTTAATATATATATATATATATATATATATATATATATATATATATATATATATATATGTGATATTATTATGTCTTAGCGTTTAGGTTTATAAATTTTCGTAATCTGTTAGATAGTATAGTTTTAAGTATTTAGGGTTATAATAATCATCATCCCTTATCAATGGTTAGATATTAGTGATAATCTTAGTATCAGGTGTCTCGGTCCTTATTGCCGTTCCCTGAGTTCGATAATCCCCGAGGTCAGCTTCTAGCTATATTAACTACGACTGGTACACTGCCAGTGGTATTTGGTATGACTTAGGCTTTCTTCATTCTTTTGATTTTAATTGCCAAATCCGTAAAGATCAAATGGCGCCGTTGCCGGGGAACGACTAGAGATATTGTGAAAAGGTAGCTGGTAGATTAGCCGATCCTTCTTTTGGGATTTTATCCCTTGGAAGTTCTTTTCTTGTTTTTCTCATCCTTTATCTATTTTATCCACCCTCTCAGTGTTTGTGAATGGTTTATGACTCGGAATTCCAATCCGCATGTTGTAAGTCCATACAACGAACCTGAAAGAACCTTTCACAACCGTCTTCGCCATCCTTCTCATCCTTTCATTGAGATTTTATCTAGCTCATCTGAATCTACTGACCAACCTGTCTCTCCGCTGGCTGACAGAGGTCATATTGATTTAGTTGTCGAGTTACCTCCAATCTCTCCTTCTTCGCCTTCTTCTGATTCATCTGATTCTTTTTCTTCTTCCTCCTCCGATAATTCTTCTGAGCCAAACATGGGCGACCGACGCACCATGCTTGAGCTGAACCGACTAGTCACCGTCGACTCGGAAGATGCCATTGTCATCCCAGGTTTTGATGCAATCAATTTTGAGCTAAAGTCCAGTCTCATCACTTCAGTTCAAAATAATGCTCAGTACTGTGGGATAGCATCAGAGGATCCTTACGCACACCTGAAGAAATTCAGGAAAGCGTGCGGTTCGTATAAGGTGAATCAAATCCCGAAAGAGATCATTCGATTGATGCTATTCCCGTACTCGCTTACTGGACGTGCTCTCACATGGGATGACGCCCTTCCATCCAATTCAATTCATACCTGGGATGAAATGGAGACACAATTCCTATCAAAGTTCTGTCCGCCCTCACGTATCACTCAGCTAACGAGTAAAATCTTGGGATTCAGGCAAAAGCCTGAAGAGTCCTTACGTGATGCGTGGGAGCGGTACAAGGAATCCATAATGAAGTGTTCAAACCATAATCTGACACTCAATCATCGAGTCAAAGTCTTCTATGAAGGTGTGCACCCGATGTATCATTCTTTGATTGATTCCGCTTGTAGTGGATCTGTCTATAGAAAGACACCTGAGGAGGCGGTTGAAATTTTAGATGATTTGGTGATGAGTCAGCATCAGACGCCCAGTGAGTACTTCGGATGGGGAGCTTCAGATTCCAAGCAAGCCGCCGCCATAGCCGCACTCACGGCAAAGATAGAGCAGCTCACGCAGAATAGCCAACCACGAGCCATGCCAGCTCCCGTGCAAGCTGTGTATCCATCATGTGATGCTTATGGTGGCCCACATTCGAGCTATGAGTGTCAGTCGGCTTACTCTTACCCCAATCAGGAGGAGGTTTACTATTCATCTGGCGATTCTGGAGGTGGCATGTATAAGTATGCTCACCCGAACCCGAACTATCCGAATTATTCCCAGAATCAGCCACCTCCTGTTTCATGAATCCGAGACCACATATGCTTCAGAGACCCCAGTTTGCCTCTCACCAGGGGTATAACCAGGGGCAATCTTCTTCTTCCTCCCATGGTCATTTTCAGTAGCATACTCGACCGCAACAATTCTATGGCCAGTCTGGTAGCCCTTATCATAATCCTCCACGTCCTCAGGCTGCACATCAGCCACAAGAGAGGTCGAATTTAGAGGATATGATGATGAAGTTCATGGCTAACCAAGAGACTATCACAAGGAACCAACAGGCTGCTATAAAGAATTTAGAAGTCCAAATTGGACAGATAGCTAAAGCGCAGAATGAGCGACATCCTGGTGGTCTTCCGAGTGATACTGTGTCGAATCCTAAGGCTGAAGCGAAGATTTTATCACGCGTAGTGGTAAGGAGACTGTAGGGCCATCACTTCCTCCCCATTCTGCTTCTCCCCCTTTTGATTCTGTTGTTCTTGAGGATGATCCGGAGACTATCACGGACCAGGTGCACATTCCTAGTACACCAAGTACCGCACACATCCCACCTCCGGCGATGCCTACAGTTAGTCCTTACAAGCCTCCTATTCCGTATTCGAGCAGATTGCAAAAAGAAATCAAGGATAAGCAATACGATAAATTCCTTGGATTGTTCAAATAGTTACATATCAATATTCCTTTCATCGATGCGATTGCTCAGATGCCGAACTACGCGAAGTTCTTAAAGGATCTGCTCTCAAAGCGTAAGAAGCTTGATGATTTGGACACAGTAGAGATGAACGCCGAGTGTTCAGCTGTGCTCCAAAATAGGCTTCCAATCAAGCAAGATGATCCTGGCAGTTTCACCATACCATGTCATATTGGTAACTTGCATGTTGCGAATGCCCTCGCTGATTTAGGAGCTAGCATCAATCTTATGCCCACATCTCTATATGCTAGACTCGGTCTCGAGAGCCAAAGCCTACTCGTATGAGTATTCAGTTCGCAGACCGATCAGTGAAATTTCCTCGGGGAATCGCGGAGAACATGCTGGTGAAAGTTGATAAGTTTGTATTTCCCGTAGACTTTGTCATCATGGATATGCATGAAGACAACTCTGTTCCTCTAATTCTAGGGCGTCCATTTATAGCGACATCCCGTGCGATGATCGATGTTTTGGACAGGAAGTTGACCCTTAGAGTGGGAGATGAGCATGTCAGTTTTGATGTTGACAAAGCTATGCAGAGAGCTGATGATACTGTGGAGTCGATTTGCTTTGTTCGATCCTATAGCTCTTCTGACAGAGAAATGCATTCTGAGATTGATGAGACCCTCGTTAAGTCTCTGTTGATTGGGTATGAGAGATCCACTTCTTTTGAAGATGGAGAGTCTAACGATGATGATATATCTTTATGCCCATTATCTCTTAATTCTGATATTTCTGTATGTCTCTTTGATTCCATTGATAGCTTTCCTTTGTGCACGATAGAGTCATCTCCTGCTCATGAGGAGATTGTTACGTTAGATTCGAAGGAAAGTATCAAATCCAAATCCTCGATTGAAGACGCTCCATATACAGAATATTGTGTGACGTCATATGACTTTACTCGTGATCCCAACTATGATGCCTTCTTTATGTGACAATCTGTCTAAGGAAGGTGAGTTATTGTAGGTTATTTCCAGTGAGATAACCTTTAACTTTTTCACTTCTAAATGTTGCAATTGAAGATGCTAACTAATTTCTAGGGTTGATGTTTATTTTGAAGGTGTAGCTGTTGGTGGCTGAATGACAAACTTTGTTTTTAGCCTAGCTTGCTCCTAAATTTCAGACATGAAATATAAATATACCAGGAAACATATAGGAAATATATATTGATGATGCTTTTCAATGACATTTTGGCTCTCTTTATAAACCTCTAAACGGTGATTATTTTCTTTTTCTATCAGAATTTGTTTGGGGAAAGACTAAAGCCGTTATGTTGGTTTTGTGATTTTCTATATAAATTATTGAGAATGCATTTTTGGAAGATTTTTTCGTCATTGTCAGAAATATAAATGTACGTGTTTGTTCCATTAATAGACCAGAAATTCCGGTACTAAGATCTTTTCTCCTTTGAATAGCATGTTTTACTTTTAAAAATCTCCAACATATCGACCAACAAGTAAATAATTAGACTGCAACATAAAAAAAAAAAATTGTCCAACACCAAAGAAGAAATCCACACCTCTCTCTCATCCTTCAAGAAACATAATTAACAGATCAAAAAACACATCAAGAGGACCTCCGTTGATTGAGTGACCTAAGCACATTTTCTCACATGGATGTCAGATGTACGCCAAATAAGTTCGATAATCGGTTGCAGTAAATCTCATTACTTATCTTTATTTTGTTTCTTGACAAGAATTTACGGAGTTTGATATTCTAATTTGTAAATGAACAATTAGGGCTATATTTTTATGCATTATTTGTTTATAAATATGTTTCATATGTTACTATAACATCTCTTTATGGTATAGATACCTTTTGCTTGTTTTGGACATGGTAAAGCGACGACGACTTCCTTATCAAACTTAAATCCATCAAAACCAAAATAGAAATGGCAGGTGAAGCAAGAACAAGGTATTCGTTGGAGCTCCTATATGATGTAACCGCCAATATACTCTAAAATTTGGTGTTGATGACAATCTTGAGAATGCACAAAAAGTGTGCATTGGTTGACTTAGAATCTACTTTATATGTTTAAGTGGTTATTTGATCCACGTATACGTGGATGCAAAAAAGTAAAAATAAATACATTAGATCAAAACAATATTTTTTTTGTTGAACAGTCAATCAACACCAATTCATTAAACAACTAAAAACATCGGGTCTACATAATAATATGTTTTAATGAGTTCTGTCGATATATTATTTGTTTTAAACCCAAAACATTATGAAACTTATTGTTAAGACATTTCTTTTTTGCTTTACATTTTATATATGTTAATTAATGATTTCATATTAACATTTTTCAACACAACAAGTTTCAAGTGTGATGACTTATGTTCTTATGCCAAACCAACCTTTTGTTTTAGTTTATTTAATGAGTTCTGTCAACATACACTACAAGAAAAGTGTCATTTTGTGACGCATGCTTTTAGTGACGCATGCTTTTAGTGACACATGCTTTTAGTGACACAAAAAAAAAGTGTCACTATATCTTACTTTTAGTGACACTTATGAAAAAGAGTTGGTATAGAAAAATCTTTTACCCACATTTTTTCTAAATTAGCGACACAAACAAATACATTATTAGTCACTATATATCTATACACACTCTAATTTTACGCACTCTTTTGTTGTGTAGGTAAATGATTATGATACCTATATGACACTTTTTTGACAACAAAAAGAGTGGGTAAAGTGGAGTGAGTATAGATATATAGTGACTAATAATGTATGTGTTTGTGCCACTAATTTAGAAAAAGTGTGGGTAAAAGGTTGCTCTATAGCTACTTTTTTTCATAAGTGTTACTAAAATTAAGATATAGTGACACTTTTTTTCGTGTCACTAAAAGTACGTGTCACTAAATGACACTTTTCTATATATCTAATTTTTTAAAAGATTCGAAACATTAGACTTCAAAAAAAAACTTGTTTTGACCCATCTTTTTGTGTTTTTTTCATTACACAAATTTCCCTAAAAATTTGTTTTACCTTTTTTTTTTTTCATTCTAGATCATAAATATAGGACTTTTATGTTCACCTAAATTTTTAAGAGGTTTTTGATAAAAATTTGATTGGGGGACTTTTTCGAAAAATATTCCTAGTAAGATGGTTTTTATAAAAAAAAATTATGATTGATAAAGTCAATAAAACACCTAAACACAATGTGAAATAAGCTTGACAAGTAGGTTTGGTAATCCGTTACAATCTGAAGCGTACCAAATTCATGAGTTTTACTTGGTTAAGTGGGTGTTTGAATTTACGTTTGAAAAAATTCTGAAATATTTTGAAAACTAATGATCAGATAATGGTTATAAAAAAATGTGTTGTTGAATTTTAGGCTTAGTTTAGCTGTTTGCTGTCACAATTATCAAATAATCAATTTTAAAGTGTTTGGATTAACATTTTAACTTGTAAAATTAACTAATAATTAATTATTAAGAAAATAATATATATTTTTTTTGCTTGTGAAAAACTATGGTAAAATAATTATGAACGCATATTATTAATTATTAAGAGGTGTTTGGATTTGTGTTTGAAAATTTGTTGCAGCGTTTTGAAGCTAATAATCAGATATAGTTGTAACAAAAAATGTTGTCGAAAATTTAGTGTTTGATTTATCTTTTAGTGTTTACCAATCACAATTATCAAATCATCAGTTTTTAAAATTTTTGGAATAATCACTTATTAAACAAATAATCTTCATTTTAACTTATAAAAAGTGTGATAGGATTAATTCTAAACGCAAATAATCACTTATTAATGAATACAATCCAAACAATTTAAACTAATTATTTAGGTTATTTAAGATAATAATTTAATAATCATCATAACGCAAAACCAAACATTCTTTAAGCCAATGCAATACAAAAACTTAAAATACATTAATTTCGTTACCGTAACATAATAATCTTGTTTTTTAATGAAATCAAAACCAAACTCTTAAGAAATTTATCAGATAAAGAAAGTGAGTTGATAAAAAATAAAGGTGTACATTGAATACATTTTGTGAAATTTTACTAACGTAGCTAAGAAATAAAATTAATGGTTCCTTCCAACTGACAGCCATTATTAGAAAAGCATTAAAGTAAATTTTTTGTATTCCTTTTCCTTGTAGTCCAAACACAAAACGCAAACGCAAACGCAAACGCACCCGGCCTTAATTTATAGAATTTTGTTTTGAGGGCTTTTGTTTCTTATCAAGAATCGATTTCACGTCCTTGCTAGAGAAGGATTGCAAGTCTCTGCTCTCTCACGATTTGAAGAGTTGATTTCAAGTTATTGTTGCAAAAACGATTCAAGAACCAATTTCAAGGTATATAGATATTTACTTACCATTAAGCAGTTCTTTGTTAGGTTTCACTGATTTTCTTCTAGGATTTTGTTTCATTACCATCATTAGTTCATTTAGTGGTTCGTTGATGTTGTGTTAGGTTTGAAAGGAAGAAGTTTTGGATATTTCAGTAGGTTTATTGTGCAGGATGGAGTTATGCAAAGTGTATGTTGTTTAATACTTTGAAGTGCATATGTTGTTCAATACTTTGAATATATCTTGTTCCCACCAATACGGGAGACAGATTAGTGGCGAGAAACAGAAGGAGAAGGAGAAAGCTATAAGGTAAATATTGAATATGTTGTGAGTTCTTCCTCCCTTATTAAATTTGCTCTGTGAGTTCTTCATAAATTTGTTTACCAATGTATAGGGTATTCTTCCTAATGGGCAAGTACTAGCTGTGAAGAGGCTATCTAAAGGCTCAGGACAAGGCACATTAGAGTTCAAGAATGAGGTCGTATTATTAGCGAGGCTGTTTGTTTACCATGATATTAAGTTTGAATTGTGTTTTTTATTTTATTAACTTGATCTTTACAAACAGGGAACAACCAATATTTATATACAATTACAATGAGGGAAACTACCTAATTGGGTGGGCTGTCATTTTGAATTTTCAGTGCTGATTTTTATAGTAAAGTTGTCAAATTGTTACATTAGAGCTGTCAAATTATCAAATTTGGTTCCCATTTAGATGATGAATTTTATATTAAAGCTGTCAAATTATGTTATGTTAAAGCTGTCAAATTATGATACATGAAACCCACATCTCATTTTGTTTCCAAGGTTAATTAAACACGTAGCTTGCACCCTTTTTTAGGTTTGTTGTTAGTGGTTTTATAAATTATACATATAAACACCTAGCTTGCATCCCTTTTTGTTTCCAAGCTGTCAAATTATAGTTTCTCTTCATGGTGTTTGCTGCAAGTTGAACCTCTCAAACCAGTTGCAAATACAGCTCCATGCTTTTCAGCGGATCTGAACGACTAAAATCTGGAAGGTTTGGTCTCAATTATTGCACTTCTCTATCCATTGTGTGCTGTCACCTCGATATGCTAGCAATAAGCTTAGAATTTTCAAGAATCAGGTTATAGGCATGCTTCATACTTTGTCCCTTTATATATAGATTGCTAAATTCTGTCAGCATGTTTTTTTTCCTTGCAGTCATGTGGTTGATGACACACAATATAGAACCGTAATCTTCTCTTCAAACAACAGGTTGAGGACATTACCTGCATTCTCTTATTTCTCTAATTTTTTACTATGAAATTTGGTAAACCTCATACCAACAATGGTAATGCAACTTGATTTGCAAATATCTGCAGGTTATTTACTTTTCTTAGGGGTTGGCATGGATCTTCAGAGCATCTTTAGTTGTTTGCTAGAACCGGTTATATACTTTTTCTCCTTACTTGTTAAGTATTTTCATAGACAAGTCTTTCACATGGCACATACATATAAACCTGATATTGATAAATGCTCACAGGTGGGTGCCATCACGTTAGTTTTTGATCTCATTACAAGTTCAATATCTACTTGGAACTTAAGTTAAATGAGGAGCTTCTATTTATACTTATAATCTAGGTTTGTAGTTGACGAGGGAAGATGGATGGTATAGAATCTTATTTTTATTTAGATTCTAATCAAAATTGAAACCAAATCTCATTTACGTTTTTTTTAATAATTTGTAGATGAGAGAGGACCGATGGTTGATGGAATTGAGTTTTGGACATCATTTAATATAAGAGAGAACTCATATTGCTCTATTTTCCATAGAAAATATGTCGAGGTATCAATAGACTTGCGTTCACATAATAGAATATTTTTTAAATGTCGACTAAATTCAATGTGATTTTTTTATAGGTAAGACATGAATTGTTAGAGGATGACATGGTCAAAAGATGGTGTGCAATGGACAATAAACCAAGGGACGATTGAGTGGTCAAAAGATGGTGTGCAATGTGATTTCAAACTCCAAGTTGTTAAAATCATAAGATTGAAGTCTTATGTGTAGACAAAAAACAAATGTATAAACTGAGGTTGAAATTGTAAGATGAATTGGTATAATTGTTGAAATACTTTAGTATCATTCTGAAAATTTTGCATTTTCTATACGTATGGTTATTATTAGATTGAGCTTTTCTATTGAAACTTATTTATTTTAGAATTAATTACAAAATTACTTTGGACCCGGTTATTTAGTAACAAACATGGCTCTTTTGTGTGATTTTAGTGAGCTTTATGTAGGTTGGACACTGTTCCTTAAGTAAGAAACCGGGCTCTAAAAGTAATCAGACCCGGTTATTTAACCGGGCTGTATTTGATTTACAATGAAGCTATCTCCCTTTAAAGCCCTGTTGTTCAACTGGGCTACATTTTGATTTTAACCGGGCTTGATTGCACTTTTTGTAGTAGTGTAGATATGTATCTTGTCATTGGATGTAAAATGCGTTAAATTAGCACATGAATATCTTGGTTCGGTTGGCTATTTGAAAGAGGTTAAAAACTCAGGTGCTGAAATATGTGTTTTGGAAAATGCAAGGAGATAGCCATGACCGTCTATTTTACGTTGCTATCTTGTATAGTTACAATACTATAAGTGTTACCAAACTTAATTCTTGCTTCCCATAACATCTTTTATGTTCATATATAGTAGTCGTCTGATAGACTTTATGTGGTCATGATTTTCTAGCAGATGATCCATTTATGAAATTATGTACTTTTGACTATTGCTAACAGAAATGTATAACTCTGGCAGATTGGAATATATAAATGGATCGACTATCTTAAATGGTTGATTATTTGGAATTTTGTTATAAGATTTCTAGTAAATGATCTATTTATGAAGTTGTTATGAACTTGTGTACAATTTGACACTATTGCTCATATGATTTGTTACTGCTTTGGTCCTGTGATCTATGTGTGTGTTTACTATTTTTCTTTTAGCCTGTTTTTATGATATCGTTGGTGGGTTTTTTTTTCTTTGTTTCAAGTTGCAAATTAATCACAAAACTTGGAACATCAAGCTAGATTCAAGAATGATTTCACCTCCAATCATTGTCATTATGTCTTACTTATCTTCACGCGGATTTGGTAATTAAAATCAAAAGAATGAGAAAGCCTACGTTATACCAAATACAACTGGCAGTGTACCAGTCATAGATAATACAGCTTGAAGCTGACCTCTGGAATTATCGAACTCAGGGAACGACAAATAGAATCGAGATACCGATACTTGGATTGTCACTAATATCTAGCCATTTAGAAAGGATGAGGATGATTCTAATCCTAAATATATAAACTATGTAGCCGATTACTAAAGATTATAAGCTATAAAACTAAAACAGAGAAAATATCATATATATATATATATATATATATATATATATATATATATATATAGGGTTAGATTCTATGGGGCACCTGTGTGCATCGTGCAACTTAGGAACCCATATACACCGTTAGATCTAGAAAATGAATGGCTAAGATTACAATGGCAAAATGGTAATAAAGATGAAATTTGTGAACGCATTATGATGCACGATTTACATATTAGATGTGCATAAGGGTATTTTCGGAAAAAATAATATATCAAGTCAACTCAAAATTAAATTTATATTGATTGAATATTTAATTCAATAATCAAGTATTAAATGCTAATAAATTTATAAAATGCACTTCTAAAATTAAAAAATTCCAATTGAACAAAAATCCAACATGATGCTTCATCATCTTCATCGACTGTGCATCTTCGTATTTATCTTTCCCGAGTTATGCATCATCGTGTTCATATGGAGCACCAGGTTATGCATCATCGTGTTCATACTGTGCATCTTCGTATTCGTCTTCTTCACATCGTATACGTTCATAGGTTCATGAGTTCAACGTGATGCATCATTTTCATCTTCATCTCATCATCGTCTTCTCAAACTCGTCGGTCGATTGTGTGTGTGTGAGAGAGAGAGAGAGAGAGACGGAATAATATATGGAGAATGGTTGATGAGATTGATTTAGTTTCCTATTTTAATCCTAATCTATTAATTAAAAGAATAATTAATTTTTTCAAATAAAGTATTCCAATATTACCCTTATTGCATCATTTGTAAACAAGCAATGCATTTTTGGTTCCCATTTGGTTCCCGATGCATATGGTGCCCCATAGAACCTCAATCTATATATATATATATATATATATATATATATATATATATATATATATATATATATATATATATATATATATATATATATATATATATACATATATCTCTACTACTAATAAAGCATTTAGATGCTTACAAGTTTTAATGCATGATGTACAATCTTTTAAAGCTAGATCTTGAATTTTAAGACATACAACTCACAATGCATTTGGTACAAGTTAATAAAGCACAATCCTGAATTTAAGAGGTGCAATTGCTTAAAGCATGATGTACAACTGATTCATACACTCAACAGAGATTTAAATCGGATAGCAGTCAATTAATAATAATAAAAATCATTACATTTCTCCAGAAACGTGCATGAGCTGTTTTTTGAGCTGCTTTTTGTTTCTCCAAGACTGCAGTGGTCTTCTCCCAAAACCGACTGTTGCTTCTCCCAAACCGACTGTTTCTTTCTCCAATACCTTCCCCATTCATCCTAAATCAACATTCGCTTTCCTCTCGTCGTTCCACCCCTCCTCCAATTTCACTGTTTCTATACATAGAGGCTCCCTTGTAGAAACGATTGGCGAGAATACGAAGGCTCCATTGCAGAAACGATTGGCATTTGGCTAGAATACGAAGGGGAAGAAGAAACGATTCTTTAGCCTCGATTTTGAAAAAAACCATCGGCAAGTATTAGTATCTATCATTGCAACTCGATTTTAAAGAAACGATTCCTTAGCCTCAAATTTTAAAGAAACGATTCCCATTTTGTTTTAGTTTTGATTTATGTGGAAAGCTAGCTCAATAATGGCTCACGCGAAAGAGGTAAGTAATGGCATAATATACTTCTGTTCTTGGATTTCGATTTCTATTTTTCTCTTTATTCATGCATTTTTTTCTTAGATTGATATGGTGAAATGGGGGCCAGGAAGTTATAGACTGTGGATTAATCAATCCGAGATTCAAGCTGAGATACATAGTCTACGTGATGGTCGTTTATTGATGCAGGTACCCAAATTATATCATCTTTATCAGTTTATTTTGTCAAAATTTTGTTTCGGACTATAGGTACACATTATGCTTTATTTATCTTAAAGATTTGAGGCTTAATATAGGTTTTTTCTGGTTCTTTTGTAGCATATGCAACATTTGATAGCTTTTTGGAAACTTGTGTATTGGAACCGATATATAATTAGAGAGGATCAAATCATTCATATATTATCGTAAATTATATTTCATGATTTCTTGATCCAAAGAATTAGTTGTATTCAACATTTTTATCAACTTAATCTTCCATCAAAACTTAATGCTTTTATTATCTTTAAAAATGGGATATGATTTGTTAAGATATATATAAATTAATGATAGTTTTGTGTGATATATGCAGCAATATATGCTACCCTTTTATCTCTTTTATCTTCTTGATAAACTCACTTATATATGGAGACTGATTAATGCTGGTTTTGAAGAAACATTTTGGCTACATTTTGGTCTTTTTTACTTTGCAGTTGAGTTGCGATTCTCTTGTAGCCTGATTTTCTATATTTTCTTTGTTTTGTTTGACGGTTTTTCTAACTAATGTTATCAAATTCCAATATTCATTGTATATTCAAAGATTTTGCAAAAGTTGCCATCTATTTGGGCTCCATAATTTACATTTCGGAATAAGTGCACTTGATCAAAACTCAAGACATTGATGATGATGCTCGAATAATGGTCATAACTGCCCCAAGTTTGCAATGGTTGTTCTTAAGAACTAATGACAACCAAGTACATTTTATTGCTTATAGTTTTCAGTTCTCCAAGATTGATTTAATTAGACCTAAACGAGTATTAGTGTACATTATATTTCAGCCCATGATTGCCATCATCACAACACTAACACTTTCATAACCAAGTTCGTTTTTTTAATTTTATAACTAATTTTCACATAAATGTCGTGATTGATTTGTTATTTTGGCTACATTTTGGTCTTTTTTACTTTGCAGTTGAGTTGCGATTCTCTTGTAGCCTGATTTTCTATATTTTCTTTGTTTTGTTTGACGGTTTTTCTAACTAATGTTATCAAATTCCAATATTCATTGTATATTCAAAGATTTTGCAAAAGTTGCCATCTATTTGGGCTCCATAATTTGCATTTCGGAATAACTGCACTTGATCAAAACTCAAGACATTGATGATGATGCTCGAATAATGGTCATAACTGCCCCAAGTTTGCAATGGTTGTTCTTAAAAACTAATGACAACCAAGTACATTTTATTGCTTATAGTTTTCAGTTCTCCAAGATTGATTTAGACCTAAACGAGTATTAGTGTACATTATATTTCAGCCCATGATTGCCATCATCACAACACTAACACTTTCATAACCAAGTTCGTTTTTTTTAATTTTATAACTAATTTTCACATAAATGTCGTAATTGATTTAGGGTTTGATTTGTTTTCCAGATATGAAAGACTACTCTATAAGATAACCTTATCAAACTTATTTTTTGTGGCTGGTTGTGGTTTTTGGAAGTTTGTAACTCTTCTATTATGATTTTTTTAAAAAAAGTTCAATTTTTTTTTATCTTGAGTATCCTTGACATTAAGATTTTTATTCTTAACATGTTCTAATTTTGGTATTGATAGTTTTTGGCTTCAGCATAATTGATTTCTTTTTATGTAGTTTCTCTGTGTTTGATTATTTGAGTGATTCTTTTTATTCAAAACTGTTATGAGCTCCTCCATTTTGGTATTGATAGTTTTTATTCTTTTTATTCTTAACTCGCAGATTCTTCTTCACATCAAGATCCTCCATTTCAATCAAAACTGTTATGAGCTCCTTACAAACTTGCTAAACCTCATCTTTGGAACTTTTTTTTTTGACTCGGGTACACCATACACATTAATCCTTCTTTTCAATAGATTTTATATCAGGCTCCTTTACAAGATTATTAATCTGTTTATGAATATTTCATCAAGTGACTTCAATGTTAATAGTTATTGTCATATTTAAGATACTGTTAATTCTATAGTTGACGACTCTTGCAGGCTTTTTAGATTGCTCATTGATTGAAATTAGAGTACATAGTTTAAGTTCAATACATTATTAAAGTTTCTGGATTTTTTTCAAAATTTTTTTCTTCTTTCTATTAACTACAGTTCCCCAATGTTTTGGGACACAACACTGCAGATAGAATTTTGTTGGATGCCCCTTGCAGTGGTGGGGTATGAATATATTTTCATTCATGTGTCTGGTTCTTTTCTGTTGAATAATGTTCTTTACAACTTATAACATGTTATATCTAAAGACGAATTTGTGAAATCTTCTAAAAATGCTATCGTCGTACAAAATTGTTCACGTTTGCAGAAGGTATCAGGTTAGAATTTTTTTTTACCAAATTAGTTCCCGTCTTTATAATAAAATTATTTAAAACCCATGTTAAAACAAGTTTTTTTTACGTTCTTTGTTGTTATTATAGCTTTGTTTCCTTGCTGCTTATATTCTGAGAGAAATTAAGCTTGTATATGCAAATGCCTGGTGAGGAATTGAGGATAACCATGGTTTCTGCACTAAGCTTTAGGCAAAATGTCACGGTGGTTCGTCAAGCATAACAAGATGCAAAAGATTTAGAGGTATAGTATGACCGATAGACATAACTTAGCTGAAATTTATTTTGCTTCTAACATTTTTAACTGCCAATCATATCTATGTTGAAGTCTTTAGTATTTTGAGCTAATCCTATGGAACTTTTCAGTTCTTTGCTTGTATGCATCTATGTTTGTAAGAGGTTTAATTGATTGAATCCAGCATGATTTTTGTTTAAATTGGATTTCAATTCTGAGACAAAGATACTTAGTCTCGGTCTCAGATTGTTGCTGCTGCCTGTCCGAAAAACAGGGGTTAGACCCCAAGAATTTAGCTTAAATGGCTTTGTTTTGGTTCCTCAACAGTAAATATATATTAGCTTATGTGTGTTGTGAAATTAGAATGTATTCATGTATGTGCAGTATGTATTTGTACTGTGTGTGTGTTGTTTTGTTCTGGACTCTGAGATAAAATCTTAGAGTGTGTAGGCTGTCAAACAAAAACATTATCTGCAGCTATATCATAAATATTCTTGTGGGTTTCATACCGAAAAACGACAGCACCAGTTTAATATGCATGCAGTTGTGTCTGGTAAAAAAAACCAATAACAGTTCGTGTACAAGTCTAAAGGGATGAAAATCATGATCGTTCATGCAATCCTAAGCATTCATGTGTGTGTGTGTGTTTAATCATGACCTTGCCATCAACTAGGTGCAATCTTAAGTCCTAGAATTAGTAGAATATGCGTGTATTTGGGATCAAAACAGCTGCAACGACAACAGAATTGAAAAGTTTTTTAGCATTTTATTATGTCCTTTGTATTAAACTCCAAACAGCAGCATGAATATGTATGTATATATAAACTGGTGTGTGTGCCAAACCAAATACATGTATGTATTAGATATGCTTAACTGTGTGTGTCCTTGCTGTCAGCAGAAACAGAAACCCAAACAGGTATATAGTCTTAAATCATGACTATTTCTCAACACAGTTTGCGAACAAAAGGTTTTATGTTGCAATCTTTTGTTTCGGGTGGTTTGGTTTCTGATTTAAAAGGAACGAGGGTGTAATTGCATCTGCATTGAGTTTCTGGTTCAATCCAGAAATTTTAATGTTCACTGAGTGTTATTATTTTTATATGGTTGATTTGCATTTTATGTGGCCTAAAAAATAGTGACATGCTAATATTTGTTTCATTACCTAATGTTTTTCTTTAATTTCATGATTTTGTGTTGTGTAAATACTTGAGAGAGACAATCTGAGTCACTTGTGATTGCATAGAACTATTCTAAAGAAAACAATCCCTACTAAGTATGTACTTATGCTAGAAGTAAAATTTTCTTTTGGGATACACTCTAGGTTGCATTCTATTAAATAGTTTTGTCTTTAGGAATCTTTTAGCAGACTTTGGGCATTATGAAATGTAACAAGTAGTTCAATGATATTACATGTTTTTTAACAGATTGTTGAAATAATTGGAGGAAGAGAAAAAGGAGAATTAGGATTTTATCAAAGAATGCATGAGAAGTTGATAACATCAATCAGAATTTATTATTCTAGATGCTGTAAATTTGTCTTGGGATTATTGTAAATCTGAAATTAGTTGATCCAAATATTAGAAAGTTTTATAAAGATTTAACCATCTAACTTAGAAATTCATATGCCCAAATACAATTTTGAAGTTTTTCATCCTTTAGATATTTGTTTAACTTAACTTAATAAAGTTTGGAGATGTAGATCATAACCTGGCATTTTCTCATGGATAGTATTTCATTTCTTGCTTTCTTTAGGTGTCTGAGCGCGGGGGCTATTTCTTGTCTTCATCGTGATTGAACAGAGAGATCTCTTGTACAAAATTTTGTGTTTTTTTAAATATTCTATAGCGGAGAATTATTGTGTATTTGCAGAAGGGTCAGCTTGGACACGCAGATCAAATTCAACGTGATAGGCCAACAGTCGTATCTGCACTAGCTTTGTAAGTTTCTATTTTGTTTGTTTTATGAAGTCATGCTTTTTTGTATTTGTGGCTTGCAATGGTGTTTTGTGTATCTTGTGCTTTGTTTAATGGTGTTTTGGGTACATATAATATTCCCAAGTTTAATAGTTTTTAATGTTTATGAAGCATTTCAATTTACAGTCTGGAATTTTTATTTATTTATTGTATATAATATTTTGCAGTCTGGAAATTTTTATATATTTATTTGTTTCACAAATCAGAAGCTTGTAATATCTATATGTTTGTTATGCTTTTTGGACATCTTGAAACAAAAAGTTTGTTATGCTTTTGTTTCACAAATCAGAGTTTAATGTTGCAAACATGATGTGATATTTATGCATGTGTTTGATTTAAGAGTTTTGTTGTTGATTCCTACATTTTAAAGACATAATATGAAGATTAAAATAAAACTAAGCGACTTGTAAAAATCTTCTGTTTTGTGATGATTAGTCCGAGAATCAAGCCATAAATGGTCGTTGGTCTACGGTCTGGATTCTATTTTCATTAATGTGTGTTTGTTGAACAATTAAGCGATTAAATTGCCCCTCATCCATATGTTTTGCTGCATGAATTGATTAAAAAACAGAAAGATATAGTGCATTGTGTGCAGTGTCTTGTACTATGTTAACGTGTGTGTGTGTGTCTTCTAAAAGTTAAACTAAGTTCATGCATGCATTTAATTTGTGATCAATTTATGATTCTATCATTTTAAGAGGTTTAATTAAAAACTCAGAAACTTAAGAACTCTCTCGCATATTTTTGTTTGGTCAGGACTATAGGTGGCCAAGAAGCCCTTTGGCCTTCGGCTTAGGCTTCTGTCCATTTAAGTGTTGATTGTTGATCAATTGCTCACCTAAATCGCCCTTAATCCTCTTGTATTTGTTATGCATAAATGAATAAAATAGAAAGGTTGTGCTGTTGTGCTTTGTGCAGTTTTTGTGTTCTGTGTTTGCATAAAACAGAAAGACTCCGAGACTAAGCCCAAGGCCAAGTCTCGAAATGGTTTTTCTTTGTATCATCATCCCTCACCCATGGCATATATATAAGACTAAGTGTTAGGCTCCGTTTGTTTTTTTAAGTGTTTAGACGTCTAAACACTTTTTACCGTCTGTTTGATAAGATGTTAAAAAAGGTCTAAAATCTGTTTAGATAAGATTGTTTGTTTTTTAATTTAATAAAAGGTCTTATTACATACAACTTATCAAATTTATAGTTTTTAACATTAGAATGTTAAATTTTTTTAATTAAAATAAAATACTTTTACCTAATAAATTATTAATCTATTGACATATTTTAAATTATAAAATGTAAATTTAGTTTTAAGATCGTGATTAATCAATTATATTCAAAACAACTTAGTACAAATATCAACTGATTCAAATACATCAAAGCATACAAAATGAAGTTTCATAACAACTAAAAAAATATTCATAATTGTCCTGCAATTTCTTCACGTAAATTAGCCATGTATTGTCGATCGGCCGTACTCCCATAATCTTGAACTAATTGAGCCGCTGCATCCATATCACCACCTTGCACATTATCATCATTGGTTCGATCATACTCAGAAAAAATCTCATCGTTTAATCCCTCCTTCCGTATAAAATTATGAATCGCAAAACATGAAAAAACAATGTCACTTTGGACATCCAGTGAAAAAGGGGGCATTCGCTTCAAAATTGGAAAACGTGCTTTTAATACACCAAAAGCACGTTCGATTACATTTCTGAGTTTTGCATGAGAATGATTGAATTTCTCATATTTATTTATTGGATCACGAAGACGAAAATCTCCAAGCCAATATCTAACGTTGCGGTAGGGTGCCATAAATCCTCGCGTATTCGTATATGCGGCATCACAAAGATAATATTTATCTGGAAAAAAAAATATGAGTTACTAATACAAGAATAATAAAAATATTTGTAAATATACCTGGAGGAGGCAATGGAAATCTCATATCCGCATTTGATATAGCTTCTTTCAAGACTCTAGAGTCATGTGCAGACTCTTCCCAGCCAGCAACAACATAAGTAAAAATCATATTAAAATCGCAAACTGCTAAAACATTCTGATAGCAATCGCCCTTTCCTCTTGCTCTATATGCCTGTTGTTCTTCGACGGGAGCTACAACATGGATTAGAGTTCCGTCTAGAGCACCAACCGCTCCCTACAATAAATGTAATGGTTAATATACTTTAGTTTAAATAGTTATACAAATATTATTGAAATCATAATTTACCTTGAACTTTCTTCGTAAGCGACTATGAATTCCAGGAATGTTCGGATTCGGATTGAATGAAGTAGTCACTATCACTTCTTTAGCAAACAATATCATTTTTTCCAACACTTCACGAAAAACTTTATGAATGGTTTGTGTGGAGTGTTGAAATCTACGTTTCACCACCACGTAACGTTGATTGTGACCTACAATCATCAGAAAGATAGCCATCTTCTCTTCAACTTCTATATGTTTGTTATCTTTTAACCAACCTCTTTCTTTAAAAAGAGCACATAGGCGTATTAATGCATCACGTGACATACGTAACAACTCCATGCATTGTTTACTTCTTCCAGAAAGCAGCTCTAAAGTAAATTGACGTCCACTCATTGCAGATTTATTATCCCTTTTCCTTTTTCTTTGGGTTTTCTTTTTTTTTAAGGGATAATTACTAAAATAGCCAAATCTCACACATTTATTCACTTTTTAGCCAATTTATATACATTTTACCAAAATAGCCTTTACGTGACCACATTTACGTGATAACCACAATTTACGTGATTTGTACTTTTTTTCATTTTTTTAATGCATTACGTTACAAAAGGTGTTTGGTCACGTAAATTGTTGTACTTGGTCACGTAAAGTGTGACAAGACATCCCACCAACCATTCATGGGGAAGGAGCAAAAATGGTCACGTAAAGTACAACAATTTACGTGACCAGACACCTTTTGTAACGTAATGCATTAAAAAATGAAAAAAAGTACAAATCATGTAAATTGTGGCTATCAAGTAAATGTGGTAACGTAAAGTGTGGCTATTTTGGTAAAATGTATATAAAGTGGCTAAAAGTGAATAAAGGTGTGAGATTTGACTATTTTAGTAATTATCCCTTTTTTTAATGTAGCATATTATCAAAATAATGATGATAATCACTATTAGTTGTTCGTTTTCCTCTATATTTTCGTCTATGTTTTCGTCCAAGTTTTCGTCCATGTTTTACCTGTTAAACACATAATACAAGTAGTTCATGTACAAAGATGTAACAAATATCTAATTAACAAATACTATAATACTAATATATCAAAATATGATATAACATAATGTTTCAAAGATAATAATATCCAATTGTTCAAATACAAAAGTATGACATAATAAACCAAATGTTCAAACTACCATAATAAGAAACCAAATTACCAAATAATAAATTGTTCAAACCATAATACTAACTATTCTAATAGCCCCAATCTACGTGCCGTTTTGCCAATCCACCGTTTTAAGAGTTCGGGGTTGGAAGGCAAATTCATCCATGAATCACGCAATACCCCGGAGTGTGCAAAAATCTCAAACGCGGCAAGGTAAAGAGGATCTAGCTCATTAAGGCCAATTGCATTCAATTTTGTAGTACACTCGCTCACGGGGGCTTGATGATGCTTAGAAATAATTGCTTTAAGAGCACCACTTGCATCCTCAAGAAGCGTATCCAATTTGGAATCCTTCTTCATTTTTTTCTTCGGCCTAGAAATTTGAGACGGGCCTTCATTCAATATTTCTATATTTTGAGGATTATCAATTGGTATGTTGGCATTTTCATCATGTGTAGATTGGACATCTTCATTTTCTTCTTCATCATGAAGTTGAAATGAAGGGACGGATGAGGTTGAATGCCCGGACCTAACTTGGGTTGAGGCTTGGGACCGAACATGTTTGCCAGTAGCATAAGTCTTATCAAACACTGCGGCACACAAGTCACGAAATAATAACGGGGAGGACTTCAGTGTTTTTAATTTTGTATAATCCTGCATCCAAATATAGAATAGATAACTTTATAAAGTATTTATCTCTATTGTAAGTAAGTAAAATCTATATAAAAAGGTCTAAAAAACACACCTTATCATAGGCATCCCATTCTTCGTTGGATAAACTAAAGGTATTGTTTGCAGCATTATAGATATTCCCGGTCTTATTCCTCAAATAAGTCCACGCAATGTACCTCATCTTTATGTAATCGTATTGATTTTTGAGTTGCTTTTGTTGATAGTCATATTTAAATGCTTCTTGCATTTTGTTGGCCACATTGACCCAAGACTTTTTCTTAAGGCTACCACCCTGTCTCCCCCCGTTGGAGACTTACTCGGCACAAATTTCCAAAAACTTTTTAATGTGGTTAGCCGTCCATCTTAGACGTGTGTCATCCATTACTACAACATAAAATCAACCCAACAATTATCTACATACATACATACATACATACATATATATATATATATATATATATATATATATATATATATATATATATATATATATATATATATATATATATATATATATATATATATATATATATATATATATATATATATAGGTATATTTACATTTACTTTTATGATCAATCATCTTAAAACTAGTCACCCAATTACATAGATGCCTAAAGCTAATTATTGTCCCAATATATATAATATTCTAGATGTTTTATGAGTGAAAAAACTAAAGCAATTACTCGACTATTAAATCTCATAGAATTACACATAACTTTTGAAATTCAAAAGTACAACTCCATGGAACATGAGATATAAATCACGGATGCATAATCTCTTAAATTCCAGGCATACAACTCTCTGTAGTTTATGTTCTAATGAAACTGATTGTCTGACTATTTCAAAATCTATAATGCCCTTAAATAAAGAGAAATTAATAGGATTCTTGTGGACCTAAATGAGTACCATAATCTACTTCCAATGATGATAGTGGGCAAATGAATGTTTTTAACATGAAATCTTTTAAAAGCAAAAATGTTAATTACAATGTTCATTCCACTCCCCAAAAGGTGTTGCAACTTTCATTGGATGGAGAAAGTGTGTATATACCATGAATATATGCACTCCTATCCTTATTTTTTCTGAAACTGTTCAAATCTTGCATACACATAGATGAGATGCATAACCATGAAAATTTCTCAATACCAAAAATCATGGTCACATGCATGCATTCCAGGATTCAAGAGATAAACATGAAGGAAATGGAATAAACCGATTTTGCAAACCAGATTTTGGAAAATTGAATGAATAAATAACTGAGCGGATTGAAATTAGTAGGAAAAATAAATATGAGGAAGAGGAAGAGGAACATATGTTTATAAACCTTATTGGCATAACAGACAAATCTGGCTCATGAATACCCAGCAATAAGCTATAAATTTCTTTGCTAGATTATAAACCTTTATGCATCTACCTCAAACTCTTTGCTGATGTTTATTAACACTTATAACCCTTCAAAACATGTTTTCACTGATGCATAACCAAGAAATGCATACATAGTAACATGCCTTCCATTACTTTAGAGAGCCATCCTAAATTCTAAACTTTATCATCAAATTCATGAATCAACCCATAAATGAATGTTGTTAACAATATTTCATATTAAAAAGAAGATTGTAAAATTTATGGCCCTTTTAACTCTATGAAGATGTCTATTTGTGGTTTCAAGATGAACATGCTAAGAATCAAACACACAAACCCAGATGTAAATGCAAATGTTCAAACACACATATATGAACAAAACCCAAAATCTGAACCCAAATATAACAAAGATTCGTACCCTAACTTCAACAGATTCAAAAAAAAAAACCCAGAAGATTCAAAAACGAAACCCATTAACAGAAGAAATTAAAATCGGTAGCAATGATTTTGAAATCAAACCGTTGTTGGCGAGCAGCAGCGAGGACGACGGCGAGTACGAGCAGCAGCGAGGACGACGACGAGTGAGAGCAGCGGCCGACGACGAGTGAGAGCAGCGGCGAGGGCGAGGACGACGATGAGTGAGAGCAGCGGCGAGGATGACGGCGCCGGATGGGAGGAATCAGACGATCACCGGAGTGGAGGAACCAGGGGATATGGAGTTTTGATGGGTCTGATGCGTGTTAGGTTAAAGAGAAGATATTAGAGTTTAGAGAAAAGTCAATTTTCAGATCTATTTTAAACAGACAACGGTAAGACATTAGACGTCTGATTTGAAAAAAAAAAAACAAACAACAATCAGCCACTTTTTTGTCTGACCGAATCAGAGGTCAGAGGCAAAATAGAGAAAAGACGTGAAAACAAACGGGCCCTTAGTGTGTGTTGTGTGAGTCTAGATCAGCCCAACAACCCTTAAATAGTAAAAATGTAAATGCTTTATCAAATAGTGTTGTAAACGTGATATGAAATTCATGCATGTGTTTGATTAATAGCTAATTGTTGATTCCTACAATTCAAAGTTTCAAACGTGATAGGCTACTTGCCATGAACATGTTCTTTTAGCTTCTTGAGGTGTTCATTCTTCAAATGAGGCTGGATTTTGAAACATCGTAGGACCATGAAAAAATAAATCGAAAAGCATCATCAAAGAATGAAGCATTTTTCAATTTGTTCTTGGAAATAGATGAGGTTGCTGCAGGCTTAGCATGACATAGATGAGGTTGTTCCAGGCTCAACACCGACCCCGAGTTTGTTTCAGGTCTTTATTCTCCACCCAGTTTAAATTATTTCATCACCAACTTAAGAGGATTATTTCCTTTTCAATTCGGTATTTTTTTGTAGTTGGTTTTTCTGCATCATGAACTTTTGTATAGTGAGGCGAAAACTTTATGCATTTATAAACTTTCTGCATTTTATTCTTGCATCTATAAACTTTCTGCATTTTATTTCTTTGTGGATGTTATGGGGTATTTCTGCATTTTATTGCTTTTGTTTAAACGCCGCCAAAGAAATGAAAACATTTTAAGTTGCAAGAGAACGAGAACTGGATAGCAAGTAAGAGGCTGCAACAACAGAAGTAACGAAAATACTTGACCTTGGTTTAGTACAAGCGACAAAACCAACAAAGCAGTAAAACGACAGCACGACAGCAGAAGCAGCAATATGACAGCAGAGAAATAGCAGTTTTTGGCAAAGTGATGGGTTCTTTTATGAAGCAGAAAAGATTGGAGCTGATTGGGGAGTTGAAAAGATGGTTTGGGTAACAGTAAAAGGTTGTTTGGGGCAGATTTACAGCAGCAACAGAGGAAGATTGGTGCAGAGCTTTTAGTTTCTGTTTTATTTAATTTCTGATTTTTTAAATTTTGTTGCATTAAAGAGTTGTAAATCATGCATTAGGACTTGTAAGTCTTAAAATTCAAGATTGTGTAATATTTGATTGTACCTTATGCATTATAAATAGTAAAAACTAAATGCTGCTGGAGTATGCTAATTTTTTGGGTTTAATAAAATGCTGTTTGTATATATAATAAATCATATGTCGTATATCTCAAATCTTGTGGTTATGCAAATGTGTTTTTTTTTGCAATGTGATGACAGACTATTTCATCTATTAAATGCGTTATTTGGCCATATTTACTAATCACTTCTTTTTTATGGATTCACTATGGCACAAGTATCTTGGCTACCTTAATTTTCTGCTATTTTCTACTATCTTGGCTACCTTAATTTCATAGTGATTGCACCTGTTATATAGAATTTACAAAGGTTGCGGTACTGAATGGGTGTGATAAAAACGTTTTTAAAACCCGATTCAAACACTCATCAATAGTTTATTTTGCTTAATTTAAAAAAATACGAGTCAATGTAATTTTTCAGTTTCTTGATAACTTATATGAAAATATTGTTTGTCTGTCAAAAATTTTAAACAGTCTTTGTTTCAACACAATGAGCTGCATATACACATTACTGATTTTGCAACGATGTTTTACATTAAAAACATTTTTGTTGGTACTTCCATAATTTGCATGTTGCCTAACTATAATTTGAATGGTTGTAAAATTCACTCCAAATAAAGTTGAGGAGATAATGCTAATACACAGTGAAAGATTAGTTACAAGAGTCGGGGTTGTACGGCAAACACAAATGAAAAATAAATTTTTTTCATCGCCGCTTTGCGCGGGTACACTACTATATATTTGAATGTAGCCATGGATACCCATAAATAAAACAATTATTTGTAATTAAAGGTTTAACTTCAAGTCTTCAACCATTTTAACAAAAAAAAAAGAGAGAGAGAATTTGTATTCTTGTAAATACCTGATATCTGTCGTAAAAAAAAATTTAATAGATGAAAGTTAGGTTTAAGAAGGAAATATAGATAATAGAGATATTTGTGCAAAAAACCATCATCATGTTGAACATTTTTTGTGATTAAAACCTCCAATCATTTTTCATTTTATAAAAAATTCCAACTAACTAAAACTTATCAAAATGATATTTTTTTTATAAAAAATGACTTGCAACCTGATGATAAAAAACTTCAACTAACTAAAACTTATCAAAATGATATTTTTACTCTCAGAAAAATGACTTGCAACCTGATAAGCCGGTTGTAATCTGCTGACCAATCATTGATCTCTGACGAACATTGTTTCCAGCAAACTCATCTGTGTGTGTTTTATTATTCAAATTCACATTTTTTTTGTTGGAATTTAATTTCTCGGTGAAAGTTTGTAGGTCGCTGATGACTCGTCGACGGTGACCTATGACTTTCAATCGGTTACAACCGATAATATCTCAATCCCATGAGTTTTTTCTGCTTGAGGATTTTTTGTGCAATGAAAATTGGTTGAAGGTTTTAAGCATAAAAATGGTCCAACTTAAAGATTTTTTGCATAAATAATTCTAATAACAAGCAGTGGAAGCGCTTGATAGAACATTACAAGACATCATAGGGGTCGCACTCCCATTTGGGGGAAAGATTATGATTTAGGTACATCACGTGGTACTACAAAGGTATTGGTGACCCCTGTCAAGAAATTCAAACGAGATGGAGTCTACACATCAAATGTGGTGTATCAAGAAATCTTGCGTGATTATTAAGGTACAATCCCATAGTTCGCATTACTCATATGTTTCAATACTTTATCTTTGATAACTATCAACCTTTTATTATTTGCAGGATGTACATTAAACGAATCGTTCAAGTGAAGCATTATCATATTTGGATATTTTTGATGCATAAAATGAAAAATGCTTGTAAATTTTTTATCACAAATATATTTGATCCTAATTTTGTCTGTAACCATATGGTTTTTATGATAATTGACTGACATTGAAACTTAAGGTATTTTTCTTTTACGTTGTTTAAAGATATTTTTCATCATCGTCATCTATTAAACGAACAAGTAATCGAAAAAAATATTTGTCGCCGCCGCCGCTTTGCGCGGGCATGTAGCTAGTATATATATATATATATATATATATATATATATATATATATATATATATATATATATATATATATATATATATATATATAGATTGAGGTTCTATGGGGCACCACGATGCATTGGGAACCAGTGGGAACCAAAAATGCATAACCTATTTACTAAGGATCCAATAAGGGTAATACGAGAATACTAATTATTTTAAAAAAAAATTATTAATCTTTTAATTAATACATTAGTTAGAAACTAGGAAACTAAATAATATCATTAATCACTTTCCCTATTTTCTTCCACATTTCCCTCCCTCACCCACCTCTCTCTCTTTCTCAAAGGATAAATGTTGATGTTTTTTATTCAAACATGATGCACATTAGCGGTGCATCAAGATGATGATGAACATGTTGAAGACGGTGATTAACACGTTTAAATTCCAGATATGCATCACGATGAACACGATGATGCATAACTTGGGAAAGATGAATACGAAGATGCACAATATGAACACGATGATGCATAACATGGTGGCCCATGTGAACACGATGATGCATAACCTGGGAAAGATGAATACGAAGATGCACAATCAATGAAGATGATGAAGTATCATGTTGGATTTTTGTTCAATTGAAATTTTTTAATTTTAGAAGTGTATTTTATAAATTTATTAACATTTAATACTTGGTTGTTGAATTAAATATTCAATCAATATATATTTAATTTTGAGTTGACTTGATATATTATTTTTTTTCCCCAAAATACCCTTATGCACATCTAATATGTGAACCGTGCATCATGATGCATACACAAATTTCATCTTTATTACCCTTTTGCCATTGTAATCTTAGCCATTCATTTCTAGATCTAACGTTGTATATAGGTTCCTAAGTTGCACCATGCACACAGGTGCCCCGTTGAACCTAACCCTATATATATATATATATATATATATATAGGGGTGGGTTCAATGGAAAACCACTATGCATCTGAAAACTATGGAAACCTACACATACCGTCCGATTTGATGCATTTCATGAAAAACACGGTGGCATGATCGTAAATAAGGTGATGCATCACGCGAGATTTTGATGCATCACGCGGGAAATTTGATGCATCACGCGAGATTTTGATGCATCACGCGGAGAATTTGATGCATTTGTGGCGGTGCAGTGCGGTTTTCACAAGTTTTCATGTGCATTGTGGTTTTCCATTGAACCCCACTATATATATATATATATATATATATATATATATATATATATATATATATATATATATATATATATATATATATATATATATATATATATATATATATATATATATAAATATATATATATATATAAAGCAACACTCACTTGAATACGTATTTTAGGATTAATGGAGTAAAAAGGTGTAAAAAAAACACTTTGCATGTTTTTGGTTAAAGAAAAGTAAGTTAGAATTAAATCCAACTGTTGTAATCTTTAAAGTTCAAGAGTTTGAAACTTTGATGTAAAACCGATTCATGGACATATTTTACTAATTTCAGAAGATCAAGTATGTAGTTCTCCAGTATTCCCCAATTTTTTTAAAATCAACAAAAAAATGTCTTTTAGGATTAATTAAGTCAACTAAATCTAGCTTTTAGAGATTAAAAATGTCTACACGTCAAGCGCTCGAAAATAAATCTAAATATTCAATTTAGCCGCATAAACATTAATCAAGTCTAAGGAAATCAAAGATTAAACTAATCCTATGATCACAATATTGCTAAGGATTAATTTGCATACAATGATTTCACAATTTATTAATTAGCCACTATCTCATAATCACAATAATGCTAGAAATAACAACCAACTAATAAATCACATTATTTTGATTAAGTTTATAAAAATCAGAATTTATAATTAATAATCATTATCACAAAAATGCTAGAAAATCAACTATAACACTGATTCTACCGACATTAATCGTATGAATCAAAAATACATCAATGAATCAAACAATTTTCAACCAAAACCATCAAAATACTCTACTAATCCATATAAAAACGTAACCCAAGCAAGTGTTTAACTAAATTACTCTCTAATCATGCTAATAACAATAAAATAAACGAAATCTATGCTAGATGTTACCATTACAGAAAGTTTAAGGGAAAGAGTGTACCAAAAGCGGATGAAAAACTCAAAATAAACCGCAACCGAATGCTTTAATCAACTCCAATAACCGAATGCTTTAGCTAATCTAACCCTAACTATGATACAAAATCGAAAACCATACTTACACCTACTAATCGCACCTTAAAGTGTGTGAAAAGGGCGGCTCCAATAAGATAAAATCGAAGGTTACCCTAATTTGGCCGCTGCTCTCTTTTTAATCAGATCTGACGCGTCGTGATCACCACAAAAGTCGTGGTCACGAGCCCGAGTCGTGGTCATGACAAAAGTTGAAACACCCATACAACTAATACGAGTATTTCGATACCATTATACATTAATTTATACAGAGTACTTGCGGAAATACGATCAAATTAAAACTTTTGCAATTGATAAGCATCAACGTGATTTCAAACACTTTGCATAAGACACAACAGAGTGTCGGAAATCACGGAGCAATGTAACTGGGGTTACAAGATTAAGTTATCAATTTAGTTACAAACGAATTAATAAACAGCAACTAATTCGCGTAAGTCCAAAAATGGAAGTCTGCTACTCCCGCCCCAATCATCTACAGAATGTTGAGCTCTTATCCGAGCTCCAAACGATATCTATCAACTTGGGCCAGCCGGGCCTTTGCCCTTAACAGATCCTGAAAGAAATAACAACTAACGGGTAAACAACAAAGTTGTTTAGTGAGATTCTAGATTAAAGTACCATGCGATATATGAATGATGCCATGCAATGCCATGAATTCGACTAACAAATTTGGAGGCCAACTAATGGCTATAAGCTACCACATTGCGGTTACCATACACAAGCTTACCGTACAATGGGTTTACAATCTACTGCTCGATTACCACACCACAGGCTTATCGATATGCAGTTTACAATGATGCCATACGATTACCACCACAGGCTTATCGTTTTACAGGCAATAATGGTTACCACACTCAGGCTTACCATTATGATTCCGCTGGGTTACCACACTCAGGCTTACCGTCTCGGCGGAGAGGTCAAACGAACGAGCAACAACTTATCAATCTAGTGATAAACAATAATTATGATGTATGTGATGACAAAGCATGAAATGACAATAATGATACGAAAGCAGTAACATACAATTCATGATATGCATGCAAATACGTTAATACTAGAACTCACAGTGATACACAATACGCTCTCGACCCCAAAACCGAGTTATAATTGTCAAGGTAGGAGTGATAGTCTCCACGTAACTTAACCCGTCAAAACCCCTACAAGTTGTTTCATAATATAATATTATAAGTATCACCGTTTATAATTTCTCAACTTTGATTCGGACATATTAGTCGTAAGATCTAATTAATTTCGGCCTCAATCTACATAATTATTTTGGGCTAATTTTTCTTCACAATTGGTGACAAAAGTTATTATGACAAACGATCCCAAGGACTAATTAAAATTACAATTTCTGGCCGGAACTGGGCTCAACTCGCCGAGTTCCCATCCGAATTCGGATCAGCACCAGCCGGACTTCGGATCATCCGAGTTCGGGTCAGGGACCATCCAAACTTCGGTCCAATTCGTCTGAGGTACGGCTCGAACTTGGTCCTAGGCACATCCGAATTTCGGACCTACACATCCAAATTTCAAGCCATCCGGATTCGGATCAGGGACCATCCGAATCTCGGATCCCTTCCAACCGAAGCACGGTCCGAACTCCGGATTTCGGACCACCCCATCCGAATTCGGATCCCAAGTCATCCGGATCCTTTAACTTAGAATTTTTTCTTTCAAAATCAAGGGTAACTCGGGTGCAGATCTGCACTTTTGCCCCTTCGGATTTAATGCTCAAAACTACCAACATTCGTTACATTTATTATAAACGGTTTGGGATCATCCCCAAACATATATATACCCTTTTTAAACCTATTTAAAACCATCACAACACCATTTCATTCTTTTAAATCATCAAGAGTTCATAGAACTCCATTTTCGGGTTTTTGAGCTAAAACCCAACAAAATTTATAAAACTTGCATATTATGTTTAAAATGATGATTCTTACTATGTTTCACTACCATACTTCAAGATCTAACGATTTCTCCATAATATTCATAAAAACCCATTTGGGTTTCTCATCTTCTTCATACGAAGATGGAGTGGAGAAGAAAATAAATAGCAAGATTTATAAATGAGAGTGGTACCTCTTGGATCTTTCGAAACCAACAAGAATCTCCAACAAAAGTTTGATTTTGGCTTCTTCTTCTTTTTCTTCTATCCTCTTTTCTCTCTATTTTGCAATGTTGGAAAAAATGAACACACACACCTTGTGTGTGTGTCTGCGTATGATATAAGCCAAAAAGAAGAAGAATTCTTCTTCTTTTTCTTTCCAACCCACAAGTTTCACATATTTACCATTTATACCTTGGAATTAATTGCATTTCTTTTAAAGTCCATTCTATAAATCCAAGATATATATTCATAATTATCCACACACAACCTTTATTTATGTGCTTGAAATAAATTACTACCTCGAATCGTCTTTCGTTACAATAAATATTAATTATCAATTATATAAAATTCGGGTCGTTACAATTCCTCCCCTCTTAAAAGGATTCCGCCCACGGAATCAAGTTCTTTCAAACAGAGCGGGGTATTTGGCCATCATTTCAGCCTTCGTCTCCCAAGTCATCAGAGATCCACGGTGATGTTTCCAACAAACGAGCACCATCTCGATCTCCTTATTTCTTAGGTTAATTACTTTGTCACCGATAATCTTTTCCGGTTCTTCCACATAGCGCAACCGCTCATCGATTTGCACATCGTCCAAAGGAACGGTCACAGCCGGATTTATCGGACTTCGCTTCAGATAGCTAACGTGAAAGGTATTATGAATTCCTGCCAGCTCAGCGGGCAGCTCTAATTTATAAGCTTGGGCACCGACCCGCTCGGTAATAGGAAACGGTCCAACATATCGAGGACTTAACTTTCCTCGCTTCCCGAATCTCATAATTCCCTTCCACAGAGATACTTTCAGCATCACTGAATCTCCCACTGCAAACTCAATATCTTTATGACGTTTGTCCGAATATGCTTTCTGTCGATCTTGGGCAGCTTTGATCCGCTCACGAATAATCTGGATCTTATCATGCGTCTCTTGAAGCAATTCGGGGCCCGCTAACGGTTTCTCGCCTGCTTCACGCCAACACGTCGGAGTTCGACACTTTCGGCCATACAACGACTCATACGGAGCCATCTTTATCGAAGAATGATAACTATTGTTGTAGGCAAATTCCACAAGTGGTAGGTGCGTATCCCAATTTCCACCAAGCTCGATCACGCACGCACGCAACATATCTTCCATTGTTTGATTGGTGCGCTCAGTCTAGCCGTCAGTCTGGGGACGAAACGCCGTACTCAAATTAACACGCGTCCCCAACTGATCTTGCATACTTTGCCAAAATCTTGAAGTAAATCTCGAATCACGGTCCGAAACAATAGACTTTGGAATTCCATGGCGTACAATAATCTCATCAATATACATTCGCGCCAATCTTTCCAAAGGAAAGTTTTCTCGTATCGGCAAGAAGTGTGCGGATTTTGTCAGTCGATCCACAATAACCCATATAGCATCATGTTGTCTTTGGGTCTTCGGAAGCTTTACCACAAAATCCATCGTGATGTGGTCCCACTTCCATTCGGGTATCTCGAGGGGTTGCAAATTTCCAGATGGTTTTTGATGTTCGGCCTTGACTCGCAAGCAAGTCAAACACCTCTCAACATGATTACCAACGTCTCGCTTCATTCCGGGCCACCAATACTCGGATTTCAAATCCTGATACATTTTTGAACTCCCGGGGTGAATTGAGAACTTCGAATTATGACCATCCTCTAAAATTGTTTTGCGCACATCACCAATCTTCGGTACCCAAATACGATCCCTAAACATTTTCAACCCGTTGCTACCCTCGGTTAACAGCACGCTTTGACCAACCATTCTCTCAGACTTAATATTTTCCTCTTTAAGGCCTTCGATTTGCCATTTCCGTATGTCGTCAAGGATAGAGGAACTCACAACCACATGCGTTAGCGCATAACAAGTCGCTTCCGGGTATCTCTTTCGGCTTAAAGCATCAGCCACTACATTGGCTTTTCCAGGGTGATAAAGGATTTCACAGTCATAATCCTTAATCAACTCCACGGCACGTCGCTGACGCATGTTTAACTTTTTCTGATCGAAGATATGTCTCAAACTTTTATGATCAGTAAACAACTGGCACCTAGTACCATATAAGTAATGCCGCCAGATTTTTAAAGCAAACGTGACAGCATCTAACTCCAAGTCATGAGTCGGACGACTCTTTTCATAATCCTTTAGCTGTCTTGATGCATACGCTATCACTTTTCCTCGTTGCATTAGCACACAACCCAATCCATTTATCGAGGCATCGCTATAAACGGCAAAATCTTCGTTTCCTTCCGGCAACGCAAGCACAGGAGCGTCAGTCAACCGACTCTTCAAAATTTGAAACGCCTCAATCTGTGGCTTTTCCCACACAAACTTCGCATTCTTACGAGTCAACGAAGTGAGTGGGACGGCTATTTTAGAGAAATCTTGGATGAATCGTCGATAATAGCCGGCCAATCCAAGGAAGCTACGAATTTCAGCAACATTTCTCGGCGCTTCCCAACTTTTAATGGCCTCGATCTTGGAGGGATCCACAGAAACACCCTCACAAGATATAACATGCCCTAAAAATTGCACTTGTCGTAGCCAAAACTCGCACTTTGAGAATTTGGCATACAACTGTTCGCTTCGAAGAAGTTCGAGCAATTGTCTCAGATGAACCGCATGATCCTCCTCCGTCTTGGAATACACTAAAATATCGTCGATAAACACTATGACCGACTTGTCAAGCATTGGACGGCACACCCGATTCATCAAGTCCATAAAAGCTGCAGGAGCATTAGTGAGCCCAAAGGCATCACTAAGAACTCGTAATGTCCATATCGGGTTCGAAACGCGGTTTTCGGCACATCTTCTTCACGAACTTTAAGCTGATGATAACCTGAACGAAGGTCTATTTTCGAGAAATAAGCAGCTCCTTGTAGTTGATCGAACAATTCATCAATACGAGGCAAAGGGTACTTATTCTTTATAGTCATCTTATTCAGTTCTCTATAATCTATGCACATTCGCAAGGTTCCGTCTTTCTTCCGTACGAATAGAACCGGAGCACCCCAAGGCGAGGTACTCGGCTGAATGAACCCTTTCTCTAATAATTCCTCCAGTTGTGCCATCATTTCCTTCATTTCCGAAGGTGCTAAACGATACGGGGCTCGCGCAATTGGTGCAGCTCCCGGCACCAATTCAATCCGAAATTCTACGGATCGATCCGGTGGTAATCCTGGTAAGTCATCAGGGAACACGTCGGGATATTCATTAACTACTGGTACATCCTTGAGGTTTTTCCCTTCTTTCTTAGTATTTAACACACAAGCCAAGAAGCATTGACAACCCTTACCTAAACTTTTCCGAGCCTTAGCCACCGAAATCACTGCGGCTTCCCTTTTACGTCTATCCCCATACACAAATATTTCTTCGCCTTCCGGCGTGAACAAACGAACGATTCTATTAGCACAAGCAATAGTGGCAAGGTTATTGGCCAACCAATCCATGCCAGCTATTACATCAAATTCTTTGGTGTCTATGGGGACAAGGTCAATATCAAAATTATGTCCGTCTAGGGTCAGCACACAATCATAGTATATTTGGGTGGCACTGACCGATTTTCCGCTTGCCACATCAACAGATAAGGGAAAAGGCATTAAAGAAGGTATAATCTCTAACTTTCGTGCAAATGCTTTGGAAATAAAAGACACACTTGCACCAGAATCGAACAATACTACAGCAGGTAAAGAATTTAGGAGAAAAGTACCGGTTACGACATCCGGCACATCCTGCGCCTCAGCAGCTGTAATCTGGTAGACTCTGGCTTGAGGATTGGGTGGATTCCCTTTTGATTGGGAGGAACCACCAACAAAATTTGGCTTTGCAACTGAGCCTTTACTTTCCGATGCCGTCAATCTCTTCTTCGGGCAATTCCGAGCGAGGTGGCCCACCTGGCCACATTCGTAGCATGCATCACTTCTTTTGGGGCACGCAGGACGTATGTGTCCCTCTTCCCCACATCCATGGCAAACAATAGGGGACAAACATTCCCCTCGATGAAGTTTCCCGCATCGGCTACAAGTAGGCACCGAAATCGAAAATTGAGATTTCGACTGAAAGCTGTTGGAATTAGCAGGTTTCTTTGAATGTCGGGAAGATTGGGAACGTGAACGAGAGTCCACGTTCTTCGAAAATGATTGATGAGGTTGCTTAAACGCCCCCGACGAAGACTCAACCTTCGCTTTCTTTGATCCAGCCGCCTCTTGTTCCCTACGGAACAATTCATACTCCCGGAGTCGCGCATACTCCACAGCTTTCTCAAAAGATTCGACTGCGCGAACTGTCACCATCTCGCGGATCTCACTCCGCAGTCCCTCGACAAAATAGTCAGTCTTTTGCTTTTCATCAGCAATCACTGACCCCACAAACATCGCCTTCGAGTTAAACTCGATCAGATAATCGTCCACTGATAGCTCTCCTTGCTGAAACGTAAGGAAATCTCTTTTTATCTTCTGCACCGCAACAGCCGGGCAGAAATTCTTGTCGAACCTGGTCTTGGACTCTACCCAAGACATTTTCGCCACAACATCTAAACCCATTATCTCGACCTCTGAATCCCACCAAGTTAAAGCAGGACCAACAAATTGTGCAGTTGCGTACTGCACCTTTTTCTCATCATTGACATCGGTGACTCGGAATAACTTCTCAATTGCCTTGATCCAGTCCAAGGCCTCCACAGTAGTTGCTCGTCCATTGAACGCTGGAGGACGACAACCAATGAAGTTCTTATACGACATTCCTCTTTTTGACTTAGAGGAGCCGTGCTTCCGTTCCTTATCTTTCTTGGGCCTTTCTGCCCTACTTCCACTTCCAGCGCCTTCCGTATTATCGTTACTTGCTTGCTCCCCCTCAACATTATTTTTCTTTCCCTGAACGTTCTGGGAAGCAAGTAGTTGGGTCATTAGCTCATTCTGCTGGCGATTTTGCTCCAGCATCTGAGCCATCATCTGCATCATTTGGTCCTCTCTGGACCCTCCACCAGTATGGAAACTGGATTCATTTTCATAATCTGGAGACTGATCCCTGCCTCCCCCATCATTTGAATGTTCTACCTCCTGGTGTAGAACGCGATTCGACTGATTATCCGACATTGTCTGCAACCAACAGTTACAGGTCGGTTCAACACTTCTTTCACACCAAAGTGTGCACATGAAATTTATTTGTATGCATATGTATATATATATAATTATGCTTACATCAAGTCATAATCTTAAAAGTCTACCCAATATTATCCCATCCTAGGCCAAAGGTCAATTGTAATTGTTATAATATTGCCGCCTAGGTGGGTCAATAACAGCATCTGAAACCGTGCTCAGAGTAGAGTATCGTCGACTATACTCTGTCTATGAGCTCCAGCTCTGATACCAAATTGAAACACCCATACAACTAATACGAGTATTTCGATACCATTATACATTAATTTATACAGAGTACTTGCGGAAATACGATCAAATTAAAACTTTTGCAATTGATAATCATCAACGTGATTTCAAACACTTTGCATAAGACACAACAGAGTGTCGGAAATCACGGAGCAATGTAACTGGGGTTACAAGATTAAGTTATCAATTTAGTTACAAACGAATTAATAAACAGCAACTAATTCGCGTAAGTCCAAAAATGGAAGTCTGCTACTCCCGCCCCAATCATCTACAAAATGTTGAGCTCCTATCCGAGCTCCAAACGATATCTAACAACTTGGGCCAGCCGGGCCTTTGCCCTTAACAGATCCTGAAAGAAATAACAACTAACGGGTAAACAACAAAGTTGTTTAGTGAGATTCTAGATTAAAGTACCATGCGATATATGAATGATGCCATGCAATGCCATGAATTCGACTAACAAATTTGGAGGCCAACTAATGGCTATAAGCTACCACATTGCGGTTACCATACACAAGCTTACCGTACAATGGGTTTACAATCTACTGCTCGATTACCACACCACAGGCTTATCGATATGCAGTTTACAATGATGCCATACGATTACCACCACAGGCTTATCGTTTTACAGGCAATAATGGTTACCACACTCAGGCTTACCATTATGATTCCGCTGGGTTACCACACTCAGGCTTACAGTCTCGGCGGAGAGGTCAAAGGAACGAGCAACAACTTATCAATCTAGTGATAAACAATAATTATGATGTATGTGATGGCAAAGCATGAAATGACAATAATGATACGAAAGCAGTAACATACAATTCATGATATGCATGCAAATACGTTAATACTAGAACTCACAGTGATACACAATACGCTCTCGGCCCCAAAACCGAGTTATAATTGTCAAGGTAGGAGTGATAGTCTCCACGTGACTTAACCCGTCAAAACCCCTACAAGTTGTTTCATAATATAATATTATAAGTATCACCGTTTATAATTTCTCAACTTTGATTCAGACATATTAGTCGTAAGATCTAATTAATTTCGGCCTCAATCTACATAATTATTTTGGGCTAATTTTTCTTCACAATTGGTGACAAAAGTTATTATGACAAACGATCCCAAGGACTAATTAAAATTACAATTTGTGGCCGGAACTGGGCTCAACTCGCCGAGTTCCCATCCGAATTCGGATCAGCACCAGCCGGACTTTGGATCATCCGAACTTCGGTCCAATTCGTCTGAGGTACGGCCCGAACTTGGTCCTAGGCACATCCGAATTTCGGACCTACACATCCGAATTTCAAGCCATCCGGATTCGGATCAGGGACCATCCGAATCTCGGATCCCTTCCAACCGAAGCACGGTCCGAACTCCGGATTTCGGACCACCCCATCCGAATTCGGATCCCAAGTCATCCGGATCCCTTAACTTAGAAATTTTTCTTTCAAAATCAAGGGTAACTCGGGTGCAGATCTGCACTTTTGCCCCTTCGGATCTAATGCTCAAAACTACCAACATTCCTTACATTTATTATAAACGGTTTGGGATCATCCCCAAACATATATATACCCTTTTTAATCCTATTTAAAACCATCACAACACCATTTCATTCTTTTAAATCATCAAGAGTTCATAGAACTCCATTTTCGGGTTTTTGAGCTAAAACCCAACAAAATTTATAAAACTTGCATATTATGTTTAAAATGATGATTCTTACTATGTTTCACTACCATACTTCAAGATCTAACGATTTCTCCATAATATTCATAAAAACCCATTTGGGTTTCTCATCTTCTTCATACGAAGATGGAGAGGAGAAGAAAATAAATAGCAAGATTTATAAATGAGAGTGGTACCTCTTGGATCTTTCGAAACCAACAAGAATCTCCAACAAAAGTTTGATTTTGGCTTCTTCTTCTTTTTCTTCTATCCTCTTTTCTCTCTATTTTGCAATGTTGGAAAAAATGAACACACACACCTTGTGTGTGTGTCTGCGTATGATATAAGCCAAAAAGAAGAAGAATTCTTCTTCTTTTTCTTTCCAACCCACAACTTTCACATATTTACCATTTATACCTTGGAATTAATTGCATTTCTTTTAAAGTCCATTCTATAAATCCAAGATATATATTCATAATTATCCACACACAACCTTTATTTATGTGCTTGAAATAAATTACTACCTCGAATCGTATTTCGTTACAATAAATATTAATTATCAATTATATAAAATTCGGGTCGTTACAAAAGTCGTGGTCACTAGCCTGAGTCGTGGTCATGACAAAAGTCGTAGTCACGACGTGGCGGACAGCTAAATCCGTGAATTCAACGTGTTCGCTTCATTTATCATCTATTTGGCAACATGGCGGCTTCAGACCTACGAAATACAAATATGAAGCAAATTAATACCATTTCCACGTATAACGAGGCTAAAACCGCCAAAATGTAAGACAAAATGATACGAAAAATATATACAAATGACATCATATCACTTACTAGTCTTTGTTAAAGATAGATTGAAGTTTGAAATTATTGATACTAATCTGTTTTTCTTAATTTTGGATTATAACAAGATGTACACATTATGATTCAAGAAATCAACTTACTTTTTTGTTCGTATTATGTAATTTGAATTGCTTATGGTATATAATATAATTAAATAAATAGAAAAAAAATATACTATATAAATTATATTATAAAGGATTTAGTGACTGAAGTTTGAATCACTAATAATCTTTCTAGACCTATTCTAACTAAAGCTTTTAGAAGTTAAACTAAATATGATGGAGTCTGGCAATTTGAATAGCTAGCTAGCTAGCTACTGAAAACATAGTCACTAATTCTCATGCCTCTTTACCGACCGAAGTATTGTGTCTGTGAAGACTTTTATTGATTGCTGCATTAGTGATTGATTTTATTTCAGAGGGAGAAAGTCAATATGGATTTAGTAACTGATTTCGAGTTTTTACTGACACATTTTTTTTGTCGTTAAAAGGATTTTCTTTTCTAGTGATTGGGCTGCAGGTGATATTAGAAGGTTAATTGTCATCACCTTGAATCACTTGACTTGCGTCAATGCCAGTACATTGACCTCGTGGGAGACCTAAGGAAAAGATTTTCAGTTTGTACATTCTCGTCACGTTTAATCTAGTGATTTGCTTGGAATTTTGGTGATTCATTCGTATTTTTAATTATATCATCTGCGGTTGCATTAATTCAATTCTCGTCGTACATAGAGTTACTTGCATTGATTTGCTATTGTCGAAATGGTAACAATTACAAAATCGATTTTTAGTTTCTTTCAAGTAAATATTTGTAAGATTCCCGACACTTTGTATCTTGTACTTTAAACGTTGTGTGTATATTTGCATCAGATGTTCGACTGAGTTACAAAAGTTCATGTTTTGCAAATTAATTGCATATTTTTGTAACCGGCAAACAAGGAATGCGTCTGTTAATTGTGTTGCCTGCAAGAACTTCTAATTTCTAAATGGTCATTAATTTAGGGGTTTACTGTATTTGTTTATTAAATATGATTAGATTAATGCTGCTATAACATCTCATAATGGTATACATTCCTTTGGCTTGTTTTTCACATGCTACTAATTAAAGTGACAATGGCGTCCTCATCAAACATAATTCCACCAAAACCAAAGCAGCAATGGCAGGTGAAGCAAGATACAAGGAATTGGTCGGAGCTACCATCTGATGCAACTGCTAACATACTCTATAAAATTGGTGTTGATGACATTCTTGAGTATGCACAGAATGTGTGCACCCGTTGGCATAAAATCTGCAAGGATCCTGCCATGTGGAGGGTCATTCGTATGCAGTACAATTGTTATCGACTTGCAGATCCCCGTTTTCGAAATGTTTCTCCTGAATTCTACAGGAAGAAGTGTAAGATTTCTGTGGATAGAAGCTAGCCAGGGCCAACTGGTTGATATAACCATTTTGGGCTTTTGTGATGATGAGCTTCTTCAGCGGACAGGTATGAACCCTTATGCTGAGTGTAAGCTTTCTGTGGATAGAAGCTAGCCTGGGCCAACATTTGTCCTTTTAAAAGCCAATGTTGTTGGGCGTTACTTGAGTGACTTTTTTACATTACTTGATATCTTTTACTAGTTACATGCTGAGTGGCAATCATCAGTCGTGAGCTTATAGTTTTTCTGGAAATGTATCTGGTTTAATGATTAAACTTCTGATAACTTTGCATTGGAGATCTGGTTTTACTATTTCATATAATAGCAGATCATATTATCTAAGTTAAATTTTGTTGTTTTAACAGATCCAGACAGCTAAGTCGTCTTGAAATTGCATGGTTGGATGGTATAACATGTCAAAACTCGACTGAAGCTTTAAAGAAATTTCCATCATTGGAGGAACTCAGCGTTTGCTCAGCAGTAATTTCAAAAGATGTTATTGAAAATGCTGGTCGTTCTTGCTGCGTGCTTAAGGCACCTTAAACTCACTGGAAATAGTTATAGCTGTCTTGGAGAACTTTCTTGAATTAAGGCACCTTAAACTCACTGGAAACAGGACGAATCATGGGATCAAGTCAATTCGGACTTGCATTGGTGCTTTAACATTGATGTGAACGGTGTCCTCTGGAAAAGATGTATAAAACAACTTAAATGTCTAAAACTGCCCGATGGCACTCCTAGGTTTTCCGAATATGAATTTAGATGATTATCATGATGTTCTTGCATACGCTAACGGGGAAGATTTTCTAGCTTTGATTATGGCGACTCTGATCAGATTTCTGGCTCTGAATTATGCCGATTCTGATCATGAAATTTGAGTATACGTGAATGAGATGCTGAGTTTTATGGCCATGATCGATTGGATATACTCTTTGGAAGAAAGGGTATTTTAATTAATGTATGAATGTTATAGAAATAGTTGGTGCTGTGTTTAAAGTTGTAGCTAGCTTGCTTTTTTGAACATTTACTCCATGGGTGCCTTCTTTTTGAAACTAAAGTATGGTAATTAACTTATATTTGCTAGTCCATGTTCAGTTGAGTTACTGATGATTTTGTCTATTTTTAGGAATGTCTATTTGTAGAGATTGAAGGTTCATGATCAACAAATTTGAGCTATTTGGAAATATGTATATTATGCCCATGCTGTTTTGCATTTCATCATAATTTTCCGTCCGGGCAGATCTTTTATACATTATTGATCTTACTTGATACTTGCAATGGATCAAAGTGTATATTGGTGTCTTGCATGTACACCTAATATTACACATATTGTATGATTACAATTAAATGGACACCACTTATCGTCATTAATTGTTATATACTAGTCAAAATAGCCCGTGCAATGCACCGGACTGTTATATTATTTTTTAGATTTAAATATTGTGTGACCATTAGTTTTGTGTTTGTCATGACCGCTATAATTATCAAAAATGACATTAAAAGCCTTTTTTAACTATAGAAAAAAGTTTAAAATTTATATTACTTGAAAGTTTGTTAAATTTAAATTCAATGATAATTGAATTGTTATATAAACTCTAGATCGCGCAATAAATAATTGTCAATAACCTGATGTATAAGTTTCTAAAAATGATGATTTTATACTTTCAAGAATACCCACTTTTAGCCTTAGAAAAAAAGGAGAATGTATGTATTTAGGTTTTAAGGATAAAATGTCAATCTTAGAATCATTTTGATTTCCAAACCCTTCATGATTTTTTACTCTTGTCAAATTATTGTCACGTCATCGAAAGCCTTTTTACAAACTTATCGTTGGACGGAACGTAGATACTCAAAGCTCATCAATAACTAATGTTTTGATACTATCGACGAATGCATATGAAACCAAAAAAGAAACAACTACTCAAAGCTCAAACCTTAACTAATAATCATTAAAATAATCTCATTTTTTAAACCTTTAATAATGAAATGAATAAATTCAAAACATGTGATAGACTTATTATATTTTAATGGGTAATTACTTTATATATTCATCGAAATAATGTAAAAATCTATGATTATCAAATAAAATTAAAATATTGACGGTAAATTTAAATTTTAAAATATTATTGAAATATTCAAATTAATTGATTAAATAATTAAATAAAAGTAAACTGTTATTTTTATAAAGTGGCTGAATTATAAAAAAAAACTAATAATTAACTTAAAAGTGTGTATTATTGATAAAGTAACTTAATTAAAACAAAAACTTATTATCAAATGAATAAATTCGAAATACGTGACATATTAGATTTTAATCAATAATGATGCTATATAATCATCAAAATAAGCTAAAAAAAAAAAAACTTAATTTTTAAAGTAATTTAAATTGATAATTTAGATTAAGTTTTGGATATCATCTATCTAGTAATTAAATATTTTTGAATGATCCATTTTGGTGATTATTTTTTTTAGTAAATCAATTTTTTAAGAAACTTGAACTAATTTGTTTTATTTAATGTATTTATCTTAGACTGTGACCATTTTAAATACTTGAGCGAATGTAATTATATATGCCCACTCAAAAAATACGGTTATAAGAATATTATAGAATGTATATGTATTAATTAGAGTATAATTTGGACAAAACTGATATTTTTCATTTAATAATGTTATTAAAATAGTTTAAAGAATATATTTATCATAATAAATGACATCAATGTTTGATTGAAATTTGATAATAGAAAAATTATACTAAAAACATTATTAAAAAAATATCATTCTAAACATTTAATTACCTAAATCATTTTGAAATATTTAATTAGATAATAGGTTATCCTAATACATTTAATATCAAAATGAACTACTTCAAAAATTATGATTGTCATGTTAGACTTTAATTTGTAAACATTTAATATAACTACTCAAATAGTTAAAAAAAAATCAATTTAATTTACAAATTAAAACAAAAAAAAATAATGTGTAGTTTTAAGAGATTGTTCGGATAGCTCAAATTAATTGATTGCTTATTATTGTTATTATTATTATTATTATTATTAATAAAATGACTCAATAATATAAAAACATGGTTTGCAAATATTTAAATCAAATTAATTAAAATGATTAAAATTCAATAAATACAATAATAAGTTACATGATTAGTATAAATGGCATGAGAATTTCATAAATTCTCCTAAAGTATAAAGTAAAATTAAAAATAAATGTAAAAATTACCAAACTACGATTGAAAGAACTTTGTAATTACCAAAAAATTCAATTCCATTATAGTAGCTCTAGACTTCTTTATGCAAGTAATTAAATAAACCATCACATATTCTACAAAAATACAAATATCATATACCACAACTACTACTATTACAATTAATCATTATATGAGTTTCCACTTAGATGGAACCCCAATCGATTTCACATGATGACTACTTTTGAAGCGAGAAATTTTCTATCATGATGACTGCGACAACATAAGATCAGACGGCGGAGATGAGTTTTCTGATCTGGCGTACCTTTCACTCTCAAACTCTTATACTTTCCCAACCTCTTGTTGTGAAACCGTTGCTGCCACCTTAGGCTCCAATGATTGTCTTGAGCCAGACTTCTTAGCATCGTCAACGAATTTTTCCTCCGCCAAATATTGGTAGATTGTTTGTGATATGGATGATGGAGGAATGAACAAACATCACTTTCTTATTTATAGATGAATGATTGACATTAATCCATATTTATGATAAATAAAAAGTAATTAATTGATAAGAAATAATAATGTTAGGAGAAATGGATGGTCTCTACCAATAACGTAAACTTAATTAATATTAATGCAATATTAAACCAATGCTATTTAACATCAAAGTTTTAATTTAAAAGAAAAGTGAAAGGTCTAACATAAATATAATTATTTAATATTTAAACAATATTTAACATTAAACAATTGTTTAATTTACAATTTTAGTATTTAGTTTAATCAAACTAATTTCATCTTCTTTATGCATTAAAACGATTTTTATGATATGCATAATTACAACATGAGCTTTAATTATTAAAGCATAAAATGTGGATGGTTTCAATTTGACATTAAAGCAAGAATTTCGATGGTCGATTAATCATTAAAGTTAAAATTATATTTAAAACAATAATTAGTTTAAGATTAATGTAATAAGCAATTCTTAAATTTTTAAAAAAAAGTGATAGACATTAAGATAATTATATTATGAAAATTTATAACATGAACATTTATGACATGGACTCAACTTTTATATTATATTTAAAACAATAATTAGTTTAAGATTAATGTAATAAGCAATTCTTAAATTTTAAAAAAAAAGTGATAGACATTAAGATAATTATAATATGAAAATTTATAACATGAACATTTATGACATGGACTCAACTTTTATAGATATATAGATATACAAAAAATAAATCACATTAAATGGTAATCCAATTTTATATAAAAAAATTAACTCACAATTGAAGAGAACTTTTTATTTAAAGTAGTCGGAAAAAAACCAAATAATCTAAATTGAACAAATTAATGAAGTGTTAGAAATCATTTTATTTATATTTTTTATGAAAGGTTTTACTAGGAATACGTTAGGTTTTGAAACCGATTATTTTACTACAAATTAATATGAATTTAATTAATTAGAGAATTAAAAAGATAATGTTTTGAAATTTTAATGATTTAATAATAAATTATAAATTCAATTAAGCTCGGATTTTGGTTTAATTTACAGATTATTTAATTACTTCAAATTAAAATATTTAATCTTGATAACCACGTGATGAAAACAAAGCAACTCGTCAAAACTCCAATATTTTAACCGATAAATCTTATAATCGCAACACAATGCCTAAAGATAATCGATTAACACCGAAATCCAACAAATTAACTTTGTCACTTTAAAAATCAAAGTTTATGATTTGTCAACCCTATTATCGCAACACAATGCATAAGAACCAACAAACGCATAAAATTCTAGATTAACAATCAACTATCAAATCATTATCGCAACACAATGCCTAGAAGAGATAATTGACTATTAATTTTTCATTTAAAGCATCTTTCTTTTTAAAACACAGATTTAATTAACACTTTATTATCGCAAAACAATGCTTAAAGATTAATAAAAAGCTCATTTTTAACAAGAAAATATGAAATAATCAAGAATCCAACAAATATAAACCAAAATCTATCAATCAATTCAATAATATACCAATTAATAAATAGAATCCATCATCCCAAGCGGGTGAACAAGAAAACTACTCACTAATCATACTAGAACCCGAAATTAAACTCAAATAAATAAAAACCATTATGAAATCAGAAAGTTTAAGAAACGAGTGTACCAAATCCGTAGCTATCCGTGCGAAATTAAACTCCAAAACTCGAACTGAATGCTTATAATCCAAGAAATTCGAAACCTTTCACTAGACTATGATTAATTACTTGAAAAGCTAAAAAAACGTGATGGAAATCGCCCTAAGTCGTTACAAAATCCTGTCAATCGAATCTCGAATCACCACCGATGCTTGTAAACTTGAAGAAGAACGAAACCCTAAGCTAAACCTCTAATTAACTATGAACAACTACTAAAAACCGAGAGGAAAATCACCAAACGTTGTATGAAATTCCCCCAAAATCGATTCTAAATCGAACCGAATGCTTGTAAATCTAAAAAAATCGAAACTTTCCCCTAATCTATGATTAACTACCGTGAAGATCGAAGAAATATGCAAGTAAAAAGCTCTGAAAATCGCTGCTAATCTCCCAAAATCCGACACTCCTTCGGCTACTGCGAACTAGTGTTAAAAAATGAATTTTGTGGGCTGAGCTTCTTACGCGGTCGCGTATGGTTAAGTCACGCGGCCGCGTAGCTGTGTTGATTGGTCTTACACCACCTGACTACATGGTTTTGTAAAAATTTGTTTACGCGGCTGCGTGAAAGAAAGTTGCACGGCCGCGTAGGGTAATTTTCAGCAAATCTTCGAATTTGTTCATCGCAGCTAACCGCACTTCAAATTTCGTTATTTTGGCCTCGATTTCTGTTCCAATGTCGACTTAACGGCTTCTGACCTACAAACACAAATATTAATAAAAATCAATATCTTTTCACGTATTTCGGTCTGAAAACCACCCAATATGTAAGGGAAATGATACAAAATATATGTATAAATATGCACATATCAATAATCCATTAACACCACCACCACAATCCGCCTGCATCGCCGCCACCACTACCTGCGTCGTCACCGATGCAACAACTATCGCCACCTATATCGTCATCACCATTGTCGTCTTCCTCTTCCATATCTCTTTGTTTTCGTTATAAAAGATACAACAATCACCGCCATGAAGATGATGAAACAAATGTGAGTTGAAGATGATATATGAAACAAAGATGATTCCGATGCAGAAACGTTTATTAACGAAAATGAAGATGATGCAGAACGTTTTTTATGAAGATGATGCAGAACGTTTCGATTAAATGGTCATGATGCATCGTCATTTTGTGAATACTGTTTGGTTTTGACATAAAAATATGACAATTTTTTGTTGGAATGGTCGTGATGCATCGTCATTTTGATGAATGAATGAATACGAATGACGCGAATATGAATGATGAACGATAATAATGAAGACGATGATGTATCAACATCATCTTTTGTATGTGATTTTCGATTTATCATCGTTTTGTAAGTTTTACATTTGGATGTGTATGATTTTTAAAATTTCAATTATGTATCAATTACGGAATTTTAAAATTGTCTAAATTATAAATTCCGGAAAAAATATACTCGAATGCATATCTTTTTAAGTGCATCGTAATGCATTAATCTAAGATCGTATATGCATCTAATCTAAGAGCTACAATTTGTATTCTTATCCATCGAATATCTCATCATGAACACGAAAATGAATAATGAACATGAAACTGAATGATGAGCATGAAGTTTCTAGTGTATCGTCAATTTCGTCAAAAGAGATGATCTTCACGCAGATTTGGCAAATAAAATGAAAGAAAGAAGAAAGCCTAAGTCATACCAAATACCACTGGTAGTGTGCCAGTCGTAGTTAGTATAGCTAGAAGCTGACCTCGGGGATTATCGAACTCAGGGAACGACAATAAGGGTCGAGATACCGATACTAGGATTATCACTAATATTTAGCCATGGATACGGGATGAGGATGATTATAACCCTAAATACTTAAAAATATACTATCTATCAGACTACTAAAATTATAAACTTTAACTCTAAAACAGAATAATATCATATATATTAAAAGCAACACTCACTTGGATACGTCTTTTAGGATTAATGGAGTAAGAGGTGTAATTTTTACACTTAAGATGTTTTTTGTCAAAGAAAATTAAGTTGGAATTAAATGCAACCGTTTTAAATCTTTTAAGCTCAAGAGTTTAAAACTTTGATGTAAAGCCGATTCATGGACATATTTTATTAATTTCAAAAAATCAAGTATGGAGTTCTCCAGTATTCCCCAATTTTTAAAAATCAACAATAAATGTCTTTTACAATTAATTAAGTCAACTAAATCTAGCTTTTAGAGACTAAAACTGTCTACACGTCAAGCGCTCGGAAATAACTCTAAATATTCAATTTAGCCGCATAAACATCAATCAAGTCTAAGGAAATCAAAGATTAAAGTAATCCTATAATCACAATATTGCTAAGAATTAATTTGCATACAATGATTTCACAATTTATTAACTAGTCACTATCTCATAATCACAATAATGCTAGAAATGTCAACCAATTAATAAATCACTTAAATTTGATAAAGTTTATAAAAATCAACATTTATAATCAATAATCATGATCACCATAATGCTAGAAAATCAACTATAATACTGATTTTACACATATTAATCAATGAATCAAACACTTTTCAACCAAAACCATCAAATACTACACTAATCCATGGAAAACGTAACCAAGCAAGTGCTTAGCTAAACTACTCACTAATCATGATAAAAAATAATAAAATAAATGAGATCTATGCTAAACATCATCATAACAGAATTTAAATCGGAAAGGGTGTGCCAAAAACAATAAGAAACACGAGAAACACCCGCAACCGAATGCTTTGATCCACTCCAATAGCCGAATGATTCACTGTCAGGATCTAAAATATGAATAACCAAGATTAACTGATTTGAAATTTATCAGAGTATAAATCAATAATCTTGCTTTGAATCAAAGTTTAATTAAGAAGTTTGCGGAATAACACTTAATTATTTTAACAAAAACTTTCAGAACCAATGAAGCATAAAACATAAGAAGTAATCAAGACTGTTTATATTGTTGAATTCAATGATTACAATCACCTCTAATCTGTTTTGATTAGACGAAGAACACAGACTGTTCTTAGGGTTTTACAACCTTAGAGGCTTATGAAAACTTAAACAATAAAGCAATTACAGACTCAAAAATACGCAGAAAACTTCCTATGCAATTGAAAACCTATTCTGTCTATTTATATTGCTTTTCGACTTGTTTCCTTGAAGGACTAGGACTTCTTTGATAGTAGATATGCTGAAATCTTCTTGTAGATATCTTCCCTGAAAATCAGCACTTTCTGTTTAAGAAACTGTTGAGCAGCTTGAGTAATTGTTGAGCAGCTTGAGTCATTGGACAGCTTGAACACAGCAGCTTGAGCAGATTTACTCTAGCAGCTTGAACTTTAACACTGGCAGCTCGAGTTTCTTTAACTAGCAGCATGAACTTTGTATTTACATGAAAAATCTACTAACAGTCTGAGAAGTCTAACGAACAGCTTGAATGTACTTAAACTATTTCCCAACAATCTCCCCCTAACTTAAATTCTTTACAAGACTTTAAGTTCTATACAAAAATGGAAATAAGTAAGTAAACTGTTATTTACAAACCAAGGCTTTCAAAAACTCACAACTGTGTAAGTTTATGATCTATAGCCTTCAAAAATTCTTTCTTCAACTCATCTCTATCACAAGATATTCTAGCTGACTTAATTTGCAGTAGCATATCTTTTGAAAAATTATAAAACTCAAAATTGAAGAAGATACCAGTCCCATCTGTGAATTTGATTCTGAATGTCTTTGACTTGACAAACAGATCAATCTGCTTGATCTTTTTCCCTTTCTTTTCAGCATCTTCTATCTCTTGTCTTGCAAAATCAGGATCAACCACTGTACTTAGATCTTTAATGAGCTGCTTGACCTGTGGAAGAGCAGACCTTACTTGTTTAACTGACCCTATATGGTACATCTTTATTAATTCTTCTCTGGTCAGCTTCTGTACTATCTGCCAAAAAGTATCATACTCCTCTTCAGGTCCAGACTCTCTTCTGATCACAAACTTTATTCTCAAGTCACGGTCATCCAGTGACTTAGCAAACCAGTAGTTGATTTGAGGTTTTGTAAAATCATGCTGATCAATTAGCTTCTCTATCTCCATAGCCTTTTGTAGTTGTTGCTCAAAGAGCACCCTTTTAACTGATGAAGGAATAGAGAGAGCAGCTTGATCAGTGGGAACAGGTGCACTGGCACCAGCTTCAGCTTGGACTGATTGGGTAGATGATTGGACTTCTTGGGATGGTTGAGCTTCTGGAGAGACTTTTGTTCTCTGTCTTTTGTCCATCTCCTTATCATGAATCTCCTGCAGCCTTTCAGTAGCCATGGACTGAGCCATTTTCTTCGGAATACCAGCTGCAAAGGCAAAATTGATAAGAAATCTTCTATGCTCAGCCTTGGAGTGCCCTGTTGGCATCTTTCTCTTCCTAGCTCCTTGCTTAACCACAAACCCCTTTAAGTAATCACCTAAAGTTTCATCATCATCCATTGGGGTTTGGGCTTGCTGCTCTAATTCTTTGTCTTGTTCTTCTGCTATTCTTTTGGCAACTTCAGCATCAAAGGCAATTTGGGCTTCTTTTGAGGAAAATTTTTGCTTTGGGGACTCAATGAGAATGCCCTTGCCCTTGTCTTTAGCAGCAGATGATGTAGCTTGGACTGTTCTTGATGGAGCTTGAATGCCTTCTCTGATCACAACTCCAGTAGCTTTTGAAGAAGCAGCTTGAGTTTCTAGGCTAACAGCTTGAGAAGCTGTTGGGACTGCTAGCCTAGAAGGTGGAGCTGTTGATGCTGCTTAGACTGTTGGTGTTGGAGCTGCTTGGACTGGTTCAGGAACTTCCTGATTCTCCCCCTTTTTGGAAGCATTGGTTTGGTCAGAAGGACCTACAACCTTTGCCACATGGGTTTGAATCAATTGCTCTAATTTGATGAGCTTACTCCCACAAAGAGTAAATCCTTTGTGTAGATAAGCCAGTTTCTGATTGTGAGCAGCTTCTTCCTGTTTGAGTGCATATAGTTGTGCCCCCTGTGCAGCAATGATGGACATTTGGTATTCCAACATTGTTACAACAGGTTTCAGCTTTGGATCCGTTAAGAGCATCAGTTGCAGGCTAGTCTCAAGATCAGAAAACACCAGGGGTGTTTGTGGTCTATCACTGACATTAACACCAGAAGTAGAGACCTCTGGGCCCCTCTTTTCTTGGTACTGGGGACTTCCAGCTCGTGTTTGCACACTTGCTGTTGCCATGGGCGTGGTCTTAGAGATGTTGGCCCTGTCCTGTGCCTCTTGTGCAGAGACATCAGTAGTGCCAGCCACAGAACCCATATGAACAGTCTCAGAAGAGATGTTCACCTCCTGAGTGAGGATGGGAGTGTCCTCAATTGGTTCCCTTTGGATATTCTGTGCAGGATATATGGCTTTTGTCTAGGGGAGGAGGAGGAAGGAGCTCCTGGTCCCCTTTTCCTTTTATATAAGTATTGTAGTGGGCGTTTGGGCTGTACAAAAGGATCAGAGGGAATATTTGTATCATGAGGAGTGGGTTGGGGTCCTGTGGTTGAAGCAGTAATGTTAGGCTGTGTCTGCTCAGGCCCCTCTCCTCTGTTTCTTGTGATGATGTTCATCATTGCAGAGGGCAATGGAGCATCTATACTGACAAAATTGGCACTTGGCTTCAACAGCCTTTTGATTGAAAATAGTGAGTGCCTATGGGAAACATGTATCCGTTTGTGTAAATGTGAAGTTGTGCAGGTGTGTGCAATGATTTTTGCCAAAAACCTGGGATACATAAGAAATTTCCCATTCTTTAGGGAATGATGCCTTAACATCCCCTGGAAAATCATGTTTGAAAAGTTGAACTGTTGGCCAGTAGAAAAGCACATTAAGGCAGTGGCAATATTTGAGGAAAACTCGGACCAACCAGTTCTTTTGGGGCTTATACACTGCTGAATGATATGCACGAGATATTTCCATTTAGGAGAAAAGTGTGCTTTCAAGAAAGTAAAAGAATCAGCAGGGCCCCTATATCCAATATTTTGAAGACCAGAATGTAAAGCATTAAGGGATAGGTCTTTTATACCTGTGGCATCTTGAAGATGCAAGTGACGTCTGATGGATTCCTCAGTGATATGGATAGTAGTTCCATCAATCTTGGAAAGGAGGGTAGGCACTCCATTGATGGTTTGAACAGATGTATGGTTCCAAAACTGTTCTATATGGGAGATGTATATAGTAGGGTTTATGGTTGGGGCATAATGAATATAGGAGTGCCTGAGGAAATCCATCATTGTATGGAACGGTTGGAGTTCAGCATGTTTCAGAGTGTATGGGAGACAGTTGTGTTCTTTTACGAACTCCATGGATGAACAAACGATGGTTTTAGGGTTTGAAGGAAGAATGTGTGATTCGTTCAGAGAGAAAGTAGAAGGCCGTGGAAGAAAAATATGTAACTGGTAGTTACAGCTGAACGAAACTGGGACCTTTAAAGGTTTCGAAAAGGTTGGGTCCCGCACACACATTTGAAAAATTACCCAAATACCCTGCACACTTTGACAGATCAAGTGAAAATAACTAGCAGTCCGAGAAAATGAACTAGCAGCATGAGAAAATACTCATGCTGTTAGTGTAAAACTGTGCAACTTTTCAATGGAATAGTGTCTCCCCCTTAAATTAGCATACTGAGTCGATAATAATGAAAACTAATTAATCCATGTTTACCATACCAATATTTGATATTAGGAAAGTGAACCTTCCCACATAAAAAGGTTTTGTAAATAGATCAGCTAGCTGATCATCTGTATGTATTTTGGTAACTTGGATTAACTTCTTTTCATTACAATCTCTGATAAAGTGAAATCTGATTTCTATATGCTTGGTTTTTGGGAATTTCACTGGGTTTTGCACAATGCTAATTGTACTTGAATTGTCAATATAAATAGGAGTGGATAAGAAATTCATACCATAGTCTCTTAGCTGATTTTGAATCCACATTACCTGGGAGCAGCAGCTTGCAGCTGCTACGTATTCTGCTTCAGTGGATGATGTGGAGACAGTTGTTTGCTTTTTGCATTGCCAAGAGACCAGTCTTGCTCCTAAGTATTGGCATCCACCAGTTGTGGATTTCCTGTCAATGTTGCAACCACCATAGTCACTGTCAGAATAAGCAGTTAGTTCAAAAGGAGAGTCTTTGGGATACCATAGGCCTAAATGTGGTTGGCCTTTAAGGTATCTGAAGATTCTCTTAACAGCAACCAAGTGAGAATCCTATGGAGAGCATTGAAACCTAGCACACACACAAACAGCAAACATTATATCAGGTCTAGAAGATGTTAGATACATGAGAGATCCTATAAGGGATCTGTATAGATGAATGTCCACATCTATGCCATCTTTGTCTGTATGGAGCTGTTTATGAGGATCCATTGGAGTGCTTGCAACTTGTGTCTTGTAGCAAACTTTTCCAGTATGTCTTGGACATACTTTGATTGACTTATGAATAGACCAGTAGGCTTCTGTTTAACCTGCAGCCCTAGAAAGAATGTGAGTTCCCTCATTGAACTCATTTGAAACTTTTTGTGCATAAGGGCCTCAAAATCTTTGCACAACCTATCATTAGTTGAGCCAAAGATGATGTCATCAACATAGATCTGGACAAGAAGAATCTCAGCTTTGATGGATTTAGTGAAAAGTGTTTTGTCCAGAGTGCCTCTCTTAAATCCATTCTGTAGAAGATATGATGACAGTGTGTCATACCATGCTCTGGGGGCTTGGTGAAGACCATAGAGAGCTTTGTCTAGCTTGTACACCCTGTCTGGATACTTGTAGTCTTCAAAACCAGGAGGTTGACACACATACACTTCCTCTTCAATTGTCCCATACAGGAAAGCAGACTTAACATCCCTTTGATACACTTTAAATCCTTTGAAACTTGCATATGCTAGAAATAGTCTGATGGCTTCAATTCTTGCTACTGGAGCAAAGACATCATCATAATCTATTCCTTCTTCTTGAGTG
>JAANYP010009573.1:0-42723 GCA_020465985.1 Centrapalus pauciflorus | reverse complement strand
TGACAGATACAACAGTATGTTCACTAGTCTAAGACAAACTCAAACTAGAATACAATGAATACACTCACTAAGAAGCACTCACTGTGTTTACAAGACTTAAGGGAACAGCTTATGTAAAACAGCTTAGACACACAGATGCTGGTTTACACAAAAAGCTTGCATGCATGAAAATCACACTTGCACGTTCACTCTTGGTTTCAGCACTTAGCTTTCTTCACTCCTCTTTCTGTCCTTAGAAGCTTCCTTTTATACTCACTCAGAGGATCTAAGAGAAACATCTTCATTGGACGGAATGAAAAAGGAGAAGTCTTGTTTGAAAAGACAATATAACTTTTCTGCACATTCTGAAAAGCAGACTTGTCTTCATGTGTGCAGAACTTTTGTCTTTTCTTTTTGTCTACTGTTGCATTAGCTTTAACTAAATAAGGAATGTCAACTTTGCGTCTTTCTTCCTTTGTTAAGGCCTATTTTGATATAAGAAAAAGGTCTGTCACCCTTTTTCAAATATCCTTTTGTCTTCATGTTACAGAACAGCGTGGCAGGCTGAGCAGTTCTGTTTTCCACTTTGTCTTCGACTTTGTAAACTGATCTTGTAGTCAAAAACAATACATGATGACTTGGAAACATATTCCATAAAGTGTTTAGCCTGTTCACAAAGAACAGGTTCTGTTCACAAAGAACAGAACACTTTAAAAATGCCCAAGCTGCTCAACAGTGTAGAGCAGCGTAGACAGTTTATGTCCAGCCTGTTCAGCAGACAGAGCAGCTTGGACAAACTGTCTTAGTTGCAACACATGCAACATATAGAACAGCTTTAGACTGATATTACAAATCATTTTCAGGTTTCAATAAGACATATAACAGGCCTTAAATTCAACCTTCAAATGCATCAACAGGTTTGATTATAAATCTCCCCCTCAGATGTAGAATAGGTTTGACTGAGGCCTTTTTGTGCCTAACAAGTCTGCATTTTAGATTCGGGTCCTGAACTGGTGTGTTCAGAAGCCATTACCACTGCTTCATCAAATTTGACATTCACGCTCTCGTTGACTGTCTTGGTTCTCTTGTTGTACACTCGGAAGGCAACCGACTCCTTTGAATATCCGATGAATATTCCTTCATCTGCCTTTTGATTAAACTTTCCAAGATTATCTTTGTCGTTTAGAATAAAGCATCTGCAACCAAAGACATGGAAAAATTTAATATTAGGTATTCGTTTATTAATCAATTCATAAGGAGTCTTTCCGAATCTCTTATTTATGATTGAACGATTCTGTGTGAAACAAGCTGTTGCAACTGCTTCTGCCCATAAAAATAACGGTAAATTTGAATATGCCAGCATCATTCTAGCTGATTCCACTAGTGTCCGATTTCTTCTTTCAACGACACCGTTTTGTTGTGGAGTTCGAGCAGCTGAAAACTGATGTGTAATTCCTATAGAATTCAAGAACGAGTCAAGCGATTTGTTCTTGAATTCTGTTCCGCTATCTGAGCGGATTCTTTGAATTGTGAGTTGCAACTTCACTTGTATTTTCCGGATGAAGTCTATGATCGTTTCGGTTGCATCCGATTTGGACCTCAGGAAGAAAACCCATGTGTATCGTGAATAGTCATCAACTATCACCAATACATATTGTTTCTTATTAATGCTTTGTACTCTCATTGGTCCACACAAATCCATATGTAGTAATTCCAGTGCTCTCGTGGATGAGTGTTCAGTTTTGGATTTGTGTGTAGCTCTTGTCATTTTTCCTTTTTCACATGCGGCACACAACTGCTCCTTTTGGAATTTGAGAGTTGGCAGCCCTTTGACAAACCCTCCCTTTGCAAGGTTGGTTAACTCTTTGAAGTTCAAATGTGAAAGGCGACGATGCCACAACCATGCTGTTTTAGATGTAGCTTTTGACATTAAGCAGACATCTTTCTTCAGATTAATCGAGGCTAAATCAATGGAGTACTAATTTGTTTTCTTGTTTCTTGCCAATATTTCCTTTCCTTCTCCGGACCTGATGCTGCACCGATTGGCTTTGAAATTGACTTCTAAACCTTTATCGCACAACTGTCCAATACTAAACAAATTGTGTCCAAGACCATCAACATAAAAAAGCCTTTTGGATGGTAATTTTGTCGTATTTGAGACTTCCGTATCCTTTGATCGGACAAAACTGATCATTTCCAAATCTGACTGTCCCACAGAACTTTTCTACAAAGTTCGTGAGTGTGTCTCTTTGTCCGGTCATATGCTTGGAACATCCGGAGTCAAGATACCAGACATGGTTTACCTATAAGACGAAGTAGCACATGAGGTACCCACTTGTAGTTGGGTACTTTTGTTTTAGGTAATTCATGCAAAGTATTATTTGTTTCCTAACAGATATGGCTTTTAGCTTATCATTTGATGTTATTTTAGGTACCCACTTTTGAACTGTTCTTTTAGGTATCCACTTTTGTACAATTCGTGGTGGAATTGTTTTTGAAATTCTTTTCTGTGGAACCTTTTCCTGTTCATAAGATGGGTCCTTTTTCTTCGGTTGCCAGACGAGCTTATTAGATTTAACAATTGAAGTCTTACAAGCACAAGAATTCAAAGCAATTAAGTCCGTTCTTGAAAACTTTATACAAGAATTATTAACAAGTTTATTATTACAGACAAAATGTTCAATGTTGCTATTTCTATCTGTAACTATTTTGTCCTTCACGCGCCACTCTTGTTTTATACTCTTGTTTTTCTGTTCTCTTTTCTTCTTTCTCCAAACTTGTTTTCTCGAACCGTTCACAATGATATCTGACATAAAAGAAGTATGAGAATTAGTATATTTAGATACTCGTTTCTTCTGTAAAATTCTCATACATTTTGAAGATTGGACTTTAAGTGCAATGTAGTCCGCTGATGAAGATGATTCACCTTTTTCAAAGTTAGGAGTATTAACAATTACTTTTGTTTTCTCCTTCTTTTGTTGTAATGATGAATTTTCAGATGATTTTAATGAATCTGTAGAAATTCTTTGCAGAATTTTAACAGGTTCTTTATTATCATCTGATTGTTTGGTATGCAAAGGTTTGACAAATTTATCAATTTTACCAAACATTTGCTTTAATGAATTAAAGTCAGAGTGCATATACAGATCAAATTCCTTTTCTGAATTAATAGAATCTAGTGAAGTTGAGGATTGTGGATCAGACATTTTTATGTTTTTAGGCTGATTTTGTAACTTTTGTTCCATTGTTCTTAGTTCAGCCTTGAGAGTTCAATTCTCTGTCTGAAAATTTTTAATTTTCAATTCTAGATCAGAATTTATCTTTTCTAAAATTGAATATGGCAGATATAACTTTTGAGATTGAGTAGGTAATTCAGACAAATCCTTTTCAGAATATGTTTGAATATACTCTTCTTTAATATCATGAATATTACTTGATTCATTTATTCTGGTATAATTACCAGAATTTTGCATTTTGTCTGATCGTAATCTTTTTATTTCTTCACTAGATTCTACTTCATCAGAGGCTTTCATAAATGCCATTTTTAATCCTAAGTTCATATATCTGACATCATACAGTGTTGGTGAACTAGATATTGCTTTTGTCAGATACTTTGGATTTTCCCAACCAATTCCAGATTTAGAATTATAAAATTCTGTGTCTTTTGGTTGATTTAAATAAATGGTTTGATCTGTTTGCCCTCTTTTGATAAATTCATCTTCCATTTTCTTTATTTTCTAATAAAGTTTAGTTCGTTCTTCAAAAATAGCATGATATTTTACAGAAAAATTGGAAGCTTCTAATTCTGCAGTTCTCAGTCTTTCTTGTAAGTCAGATATATTTTGATTAAGATTAAGTATTTTGCTCTGTAGTTCTTTTTCCTTATCTTGTAAATTTGAAACTGCTCGTAAGGCTAATGCTTTATCTTTGGAAAAATCTAAAACTAAGTTATGTTCATTTCGAAGTTTGTTTTCCAAAGAATGGGCATTTTTCTTTTCTGCCTTTAAAGATTTTTCAAACTTTTTAAGCATAAAGGCCATATGAGTTAGTTTTTCTTCTAGTACACATGATTCATCAATATCAGAGTCAGAGTTAGAAAGTACCTCCGGCTTATCTGAATCATCTGATTTATCTGACTCTGATTCTTCATCATTTTCAGCCTCAGTTTTGCCAGTTGCCATCAATGCAACTTCTTCTGTCTCTTCCTCCTCAGATTCTTGTGTTTCTGCATCCTCTTCATCAGTTAAACCAACCCATACTTCATCCTCAGCTAACATGGCTGATTCACTCAGTTCAGACTCATTGAATATCTCTGATTTGAGACAAATGTGAGCATCTTCATCCAGAATATCTTCATCTTCAGATAACTGTAACTAATGGTCATCCTCCGCCATAAGATCTTTTCCCGACTCTTTTTCTTTGGCTAAGAGAGCCTTTCTCGTATAGTAGTCTGAGTTTTTGACTACTGGGGATCTACATTCTCGGGCATAATGACCTGGTTTTCCACAGTTGTAACATTTCTGTTCTGAATCTTTCTTTGCTGACTTGTCTGACTTTTCATATATGTCAGTCTTTCTTCCACTGCTTTCTCCAGATTTCTCATATTTGTCCTTCTTCTCAATTTTCCTCGAGCCTGTTTTGTAGCGCATCTTATTGTTGGTTGGCTTTCTGTAGAATTTCTTTTGAAATGCTTTTGTTAGCAGTGCCATCTGCTTTTTCATTTCTTCTATCTCTGAATCAGCAGATGAATCGGAGGATTCTGATTCGGAAGATGTACTGCTGACTACGGCTCTTTTCTCCTTTTTCATTTTGTATTTGTACTTTTTCTCTGCCAGTAGAGCCAATGGATCAGCAGTTTCTTTCTCAGCTTTCTTCTTTCCTGATATTTTCCTCAACACAACCTCTTGATAGTTGTTGAGATTCTCAAATATCATATGAAAATCCATTTCTTCAATTTCCTTTGTTTGCTGGATAATCATAGCATATTTCTCCCATTCAGGGTTCAGAACGTTTAGAAACTTGACATTGATGTCCAGATTGGACTTTGTCACTCTATTTCGTTTCATTTCACTTACCAAAGACACAAACCTTAGGTAAGTGTTTTCCAGTAGTTCTCCTTCACGGGCTCTGAAGTTTTCAAACGTCATTAGGCTGTTTCTAGCCCTATTTGTGGCAGCTCTGTCAGATCCCCGCATTAGTTTACACACTTCATCCCAAATTGACTTAGCAGTTTTTGTGTTTGTTAGGCATGTGTAAATATCATTGGGGATGGATATCAGAAGTAACTTCCTGGCAGTTTTATCCCCTAATTTTCTCTTCTTTTGGGCCTCAGTCAGGTTGGTGACCTCGACTGTTCTTGGTGGAATTGGGGGATTACCTGTTGATACTCCAGGGATTGTTTCCATGAAAGTGGCTGGTCCTTCTGTTAAGGATTTCAGCATCTCTTCTGATAAATCATGAAAGCTAATGAATTCAAGAAACCTCTCCCTCCATTGAACATATTCACCCATGTATAGAATTGGGGGTTTGGTTTCTGATCCCATTGCTAGCGCGTCTTTTGACATTTTGATTGATATATGGGAAACTATCCAAGATCTGATGAACTTTGATTGAGATTGAAAATTTGATCAAACTTGGAAACACAGATTAGTACTGAAATCTACAACACAGTAAATTTGTTAGTAGCAATAATCAACTTAACTCAAACACTGAATAGATTTTATGTTGATTTATTGCAACAATCTCGATTAATGTGTGTATGAATCTCGAATGATCTAGGTATGAAACTCGAATGAGTTTAGAGTGAAACTCGAATGAGTTTACAAACAAACTCGAATGTGTTTGGGAACAAACTCGAATGTGTTTGGGAACAAACTCGAATGTGTTTGAAATGAAACTCGAATTTGTTTAAAGTGAAACTGGAATTTGTCTTCTTTGAAACTCGAATAAATTTCAAACTTCTAATAAACTCGAATGAACTTTATATCTAAGTTGATTGACTGAGATTGTCAACTCGATTGACAGTGATTGTCAACTCGAATTTCACAGATATTCAACTCGAATAACACAAAGTATATGTGTATTTCGAGTTTCTTAATATTTTCTGATTTTTCAAGTCTGAAATTCAAATTAAATCCAAAAATTTGCCCATTTTCACTCAAATTGCAATCGAAGGTGAGGATTCTGAAAACAAACACTTTTTGTGAAACAACTTTGTGCAAGAATAGATCTAGGTTGGACTTTTTCAATAGAACAGTGTTCGTTTTTGTATTTTCAAATTTTTAGCAAAAATGTCTAGATCTTTTTCTGTGTTTTGTGAATCAATTCAAGTTTATACTTAATTGATTCGTCTATCAATCCTTTACCTTCGATCCAATTTTCACTGTCAATGATCAACAGATTAAAAACCCTTAGTGAGTTTAGGGTTTTTCGAAAAAAAAATATTCTCAAGAACAGTGAGTAATTTCGATAGAAAATTCAATCTCAGAATCAAAAATTCACCCCTAAAGCTCTGATACCAAATGTGATTTACAGTTTCGTATCAATCAAACAACAAATCAAGAACAATTACAATTCATTAATCAAAACTACTAACCGAATGATTGAATATTAGAGAATGTCGATTACAATGATGAGAGAATAATTCCAATATCCGTAACCGCTTTCCTTCCGTACAAAAGTGCAAAATGTCAGAGAGATATTCTATTGAAAGTCAAACATAGTATTTATACCTACTTTACAACTAAAGAAGAAATACAAAATAACCCCTAGACTTTGTTTCCATCAATTAAAATATAACCTAACAAAAATCCCGCGTACTCACTACGACACACTAATATATGCATTCTTAAAGGCATAAAAAATTTTAAAATTTAAAATACGAGAACTCATATACGTGTTTCTTCATTAACAACGAATCATAAACTTTTTAACGTATATAAAACAAATACAAATGTACGCGAACGTATCTATAGGCACGTGTATAAAACAAATACTTATTCAAAATCAAGTTTTATGTATTTAATTACATAATTGATATTCTTACTCGCTATTTTAGACTTTTTGACCCGAAAATAATGTAAAGAAACAAAATTCCGTCTCAAATCACTCACAAAATTTATAAATTTGCAATAGATTTGCAACGGACCTAAACTTGTTATTTTTTGAAAAAAATAGGCTATCATTAAAAATCACGCGTACTCACTACGACACACTAATATATGCATTCTTAAAGGCATAAAAAATTTTAAAATTTAAAAACACGAGACCTCATATACGTGTTTCTTCATTAACAACGAATCATAAACTTTGTAATGTATATAAAACAAATACAAATGTACACGAACGTATCTATAGGCACGTGTATAAAACAAATACTTATTCAAAATCAAGTTTTATTTATTTAATTACATAATTGATATTCTTACTCCCTATTTTAGGCTTTTTGACCCGAAAATAATGAAAAGAAACAAAATTCCGTCGCAAATCCCTAACAAAATTTAACAATTTGCGACAGATTTGCGACGGACCTAAACTTATTATTTTTAAAAAAAATCGCCTAAAATTAAAAATCACGCGTACTCACTACAACACACTAATATATGCGTTCTTAAAGTCATAAAAAATTCTAAGATTTAAATTACGAGAACTCGTATACGTGTTTTCGTGATTAACAACAAATCATAAACTTTGTAACGTATCTAAAATAAATACAAATGTACACGAACGTATCTATAGGCACGTGTATAAAACAAATACTTATTCAAAATCAAGTTTTATGTATTCAACTACATAATTGATATTCTTACTCCCTATTTTAGGCTTTTTGACCTGAAAATAATGAAAAGAAACAAAATTCCGTCGCAAATCACTTACAAAATTTAACAATTTGCGACAGATTTGCGACGGACATAAACTTATTATTTTTTAAAAAAATCGGCTATCGTTAAAAATCACGCGTACTCACAACGACACACTAATATATGCATTCTTAAAGGCATAAAAAATTTTAAAATATAAATTACGAGAACTCGTATACGTGTTTTATTCATTAACAACGAATCAAAAACCTTGTAACGTATGTAAAACAAATAGAAATGTACACGAACTTATCTATAAGAGCGTGTATAAAATAAATACTTATTCAAAATAAAGGTTTTATGTATTTAATTACATAATCGAGATTCTTATTCGCTATTTTAGGCTTTTTGACCCGAAAATAATGAAAAGAAACAAAATTCCGTCGCAAATCCGTCACAAAATTTAACAATTTGCGATGGATTTGCGACGGAGCTAACCTTATTATTTTTTAAAAAAATCAGCTATCATTAAAAATCACGCGTACTTACTACGACACACTAATATATGCATTCTTAAAGGCATAAAAAATTTAAAATTTAAATTACGAGAAGTCGTATACGTGTTTTCTTCATTAAGAACGAATCATAAACTTAGTACGTATATAAAACAAATACAAATGTACACGAACGTATCTATAGGCACGCGTATAAAATAAATACTTATTCAAAATCAAGTTTTATCTATTTAATTACATAATTGATATTCTTACTCGCTATTTTAGGCTTTTTGACCCGAAAATAATGAAAAGAAACAAAATTCCGTCGCAAATCCCTCACAAAATTTAACAATTTGCGATAGATTTGCGACGGACCTAACTTATTATTTTTAAAAAAAATCGGCTATCATTAAAAATCACGCTAACTCACTACAACACACTAATATATGCGTTTTTAAAGTCATAAAAAATTTTAAAATTTAAATTACGAGAACTCGTATACGTGTTTTCTTCATTAAGAACGAATCATAAACTTAGTACGTATATAAAACAAATACAAATATACACGAACGTATCTATAGGCACGTGTATAAAACAAATACTTATTTAAAATCAAGTTTTATCTATTTAATTACATAATTGATATTCTTACTCGCTATTTTAGGCTTTTTGACCCGAAAATAATGAAAAGAAACAAAATTCCTTCGCAAATCCCTCACAAAATTTAACAATTTGCGATAGATTTGCGACGGACCTAAAGTTATTATTTTTAAAAAAAATCGGCTATCATAAAAAATCAAGCTAACTCACTACAACACACTAATGTATTCGTTCTTAAAGTCATAAAAAATTCTAAAATTTAAATTACGAGAACTCGTATACGTGTTTTCTTCATTAACAACGAATCATAAACTTTGTAACGTATATAAAACAAATAGAAATGTACACGAACGTATCTATAGGCACGTGTATAAAACAAATACTTATTCAAAATCAAGTTTTATGTTTTTAATTACATAATTGATATTCTTACTCCCTATTTTAGGCTTTTTGACCCGAAAATAATGTAAAGAAACAAAATTCCGTCGCAAATCCCTCACAAAATTTAACAATTTGCGACAGATTTGCGACAGACCTAAACTTATTATTTTTAAAAAAAAATCGGCTATCATTAAAAATCACGCGTACTCACAACGACACACTAATATATGCATTCTTAAAGGCATAAAAATTTTTAAAATTTAAATTACGAGAACTCTTATACGTGTTTTCTTCATTAACTACGATTCATAAACTTTGTAACGTATATAAAACAAATACAAATGTACACGAACGTATCTATAGGCACGTGTATAAAACAAATACTTATTCAAAATCAAGTTTTATGTATTTAATTACGTAATCGATATTCTTACTCGCTATTTTAGGCTTTTTGATCCGAAAATAATGCAAAGAAACAAAATTCCGTCGCAAATTCCCCACAAAATTTATCAATTTGCAATAGATTTTCGACGGACCTAAACTTGTTATTTTTTGAAAAAAAACAGGCTATCATTAAAAATCCCGCGTACCCACTACGACACACTAATATATGCATTCTTAAAGGCATAAAAAATTTTAAAATTTAAAATACGAGAACTCATATACGTGTTTCTTCATTAACGAATCATAAACTTTGTAACGTATATAAAACAAATACAAATGTACACGAACGTATCTATAGGCACGTGTATAAAACAAATACTTATTCAAAATCAAGTTTTATTTATTTAATTACATAATTGATATTCTTACTCCCTATTTTAGGCTTTTTGACCCGAAAATAATGAAAAGATACAAAATTCCGTCGCAAATCCCTAACAAAATTTAACAATTTGCGACAGATTTGCGACGGACATAAACTTATTTTTAAAAAAAATCGCCTATCATTAAACATCACGCGTACTCACTACAACACACTAATATATGCGTTCTTAAAGTCATAAAAAATTCTAAAATTTAAATTACGAGAACTTGTATACGTGTTTTCTTGATTAACAACGAATCATAAACTTTGCAACGTATCTAAAACAAATACAAATGTACACGAACGTATCTATAGGCATGTGTATAAAACAAATACTTATTCAAAATCAAGTTTTATGTATTTAACTACATAATTGATATTCTTACTCCCTATTTTAGGCTTTTTGACCCGAAAATAATGAAAAGAAATAAAATTCCGATGCAAATCCATCACAAAATTTAACAATTTGCGACAGATTTGCGACGGACCTAAACTTAATATTTTAGAAAAAAATCGGCTATCATTAAAAATCATGCGTACTCACAACGACACACTAATATATGCATTCTTAAAGGCATAAAAAATTTTAAAATTTAAATTACGAGAACTCGTATACGTGTTTTATTCATTAACAACGAATCATAAACCTTGTAACGTATGTAAAACAAATAGAAATGTACACGAACTTATCTATAGGAACGGGTATAAAATAAATACTTATTCAAAATAAGTTTTTATGTATTTAATTACATAATCGAGATTCTTATACGCTATTTTAGGCTTTTTGACTCGAAAATAATGAAAAGAAACAAAAATCCGTCGCAAATCCCTCACAAAATTTAACAATTTGCGATGTATTTGCGACAGAGCTAAACTTATTATTTTTTAAAAAAATCAGCTATCATTAAAAATCACGGGTACTTACTACGACACACTAATATATGCATTCTTAAAGGCATAAAAAATTTTAAAATTTAAATTACGAGATGTCGTATACGCGTTTTCTTCATTAAGAACGAATCATAAACTTAGTACGTATATAAAACGAATACAAATGTACACGAACGTATCTATAGGCACGTGTATAAAACAAATATTTATTCAAAATCAAGTTTTATGTATTTAATTACATAATTGATATTCTTACTCGCTATTTTAGGCTTTTTGACCCGAAAATAATGAAAAGAAACAAAATTCCGTCGCAAATCCCTCACAAAATTTAACAATTTGCGATAGATTTGTGACGGACCTAACTTATTATTTTTAAAAAAAATCGGCTATCATTAAAAATCACGCAAACTCACTACAACACACTAATATATGCGTTTTTAAACTCATAAAAAATTTTAAAATTTAAATTACGAGAACTCGTATACGTGTTTTCTTCATTAAGAACGAATCATAAACTTAGTACGTATATAAAACAAATACAAATATACACGAACGTCTCTATAGGCACGTGTATAAAACAAACACTTATTTAAAATCAAGTTTTATCTATTTAATTACATAATTGATATTCTTACTCGCTATTTTAGGCTTTTTGACCCGAAAATAATGAAAAGAAACAAAATTCCGTCGCAAATCCCTCACAAAATTTAACAATTTGCGATAGATTTGCGACGGACCTAACTTATTATTTTTAAAAAAAATCGGCTATCATTAAAAATCACGCTAACTCACTACAACACACTAATATATGCGTTTTTAAAGTCATAAAAAATTTTAAAATTTAAATTACGAGAACTCGTATACGTGTTTTCTTCATTAAGAACGAATCATAAACTTAGTACGTATATAAAACAAATACAAATATACACGAACGTATCTATAGGCACGTGTATAAAACAAATACTTATTTAAAATCAAGTTTTATCTATTTAATTACATAATTGATATTCTTACTCGCTATTTTAGGCTTTTTGACCCGAAAATAATGAAAAGAAACAAAATTCCGTCGCAAATCCCTCACAAAATTTAACAATTTGCGATAGATTTGCGACGGACCTAACTTATTATTTTTAAAAAAAATCGGCTATCATTAAAAATCACGCTAACTCACTACAACACACTAATATATGCGTTTTTAAAGTCATAAAAAATTTTAAAATTTAAATTACGAGAACTCGTATACGTGTTTTCTTCATTAAGAACGAATCATAAACTTAGTACGTATATAAAACAAATACAAATATACACGAACGTATCTATAGGCACGTGTATAAAACAAATACTTATTTAAAATCAAGTTTTATCTATTTAATTGCATAATTGATATTCTTACTCGCTATTTTAGGCTTTTTGACCCGAAAATAATGAAAAGAAACAAAATTCCTTCGCAAATCCCTCACAAAATTTAACAATTTGCGATAGATTTGCGACGGACCTAAAGTTATTATTTTTAAAAAAAATCGGCTATCATAAAAAATCAAGCTAACTCACTACAACACACTAATGTATTCGTTCTTAAAGTCATAAAAAATTCTAAAATTTAAATTACGAGAACTCGTATACGTGTTTTCTTCATTAACAACGAATCATAAACTTTGTAACGTATATAAAACAAATAGAAATGTACACGAACGTATCTATAGGCACGTGTATAAAACAAATACTTATTCAAAATCAAGTTTTATGTTTTTAATTACATAATTGATATTCTTACTCCCTATTTTAGGCTTTTTGACCCGAAAATAATGTAAAGAAACAAAATTCCGTCGCAAATCCCTCACAAAATTTAACAATTTGCGACAGATTTGCGACAGACCTAAACTTATTATTTTTAAAAAAAAATCGGCTATCATTAAAAATCACGCGTACTCACAACGACACACTAATATATGCATTCTTAAAGGCATAAAAATTTTTAAAATTTAAATTACGAGAACTCTTATACGTGTTTTCTTCATTAACTACGATTCATAAACTTTGTAACGTATATAAAACAAATACAAATGTACACGAACGTATCTATAGGCACGTGTATAAAACAAATACTTATTCAAAATCAAGTTTTATGTATTTAATTACGTAATCGATATTCTTACTCGCTATTTTAGGCTTTTTGATCCGAAAATAATGCAAAGAAACAAAATTCCGTCGCAAATTCCTCACAAAATTTATCAATTTGCAATAGATTTTCGACGGACCTAAACTTGTTATTTTTTGAAAAAAAACAGGCTATCATTAAAAATCCCGCGTACTCACTACGACACACTAATATATGCATTCTTAAAGACATAAAAAATTTTAAAATTTAAAATACGAGAACTCATATACGTGTTTCTTCATTAACAACGAATCATAAACTTTGTAACGTATATAAAACAAATACAAATGTACACGAACGTATCTATAGGCACGTGTATAAAACAAATACTTATTCAAAATCAAGTTTTATTTATTTAATTACATAATTGATATTCTTACTCCCTATTTTAGGCTTTTTGACCCGAAAATAATGAAAAGATACAAAATTCCGTCGCAAATCCCTAACAAAATTTAACAATTTGCGACGGACATAAACTTATTTTTTAAAAAAATCGCCTATCATTAAACATCACGCGTACTCACTACAACACACTAATATATGCGTTCTTAAAGTCATAAAAAATTCTAAAATTTAAATTACGAGAACTTGTATACGTGTTTTCTTGATTAACAACGAATCATAAACTTTGTAACGTATCTAAAACAAATACAAATGTACACGAACGTATCTATAGGCATGTGTATAAAACAAATACTTATTCAAAATCAAGTTTTATGTATTTAACTACATAATTGATATTCTTACTCCCTATTTTAGGCTTTTTGACCCGAAAATAATGAAAAGAAATAAAATTCCGATGCAAATCCATCACAAAATTTAACAATTTGCAACAGATTTGCGACGGACCTAAACTTAATATTTTAGAAAAAAATCGGCTATCATTAAAAATCATGCGTACTCACAACGACACACTAATATATGCATTCTTAAAGGCATAAAAAATTTTAAAATTTAAATTACGAGAACTCGTATACGTGTTTTATTCATTAACAACGAATCATAAACCTTGTAACGTATGTAAAACAAATAGAAATGTACACGAACTTATCTATAGGAACGGGTATAAAATAAATACTTATTCAAAATAAAGTTTTTATGTATTTAATTACATAATCGAGATTCTTATTCGCTATTTTAGGCTTTTTGACTCGAAAATAATGAAAAGAAACAAAAATCCGTCGCAAATCCCTCACAAAATTTAACAATTTGCGATGGATTTGCGACAGAGCTAAACTTATTATTTTTAAAAAAAATCAGCTATCATTAAAAATCACGGGTACATACTACGACACACTAATATATGCATTCTTAAAGGCATAAAAAATTTTAAAATTTAAATTACGAGATGTCGTATACGCGTTTTCTTCATTAAGAACGAATCATAAACTTAGTACGTATATAAAACGAATACAAATGTACACGAACGTATCTATAGGCACGTGTATAAAACAAATACTTATTCAAAATCAAGTTTTATGTATTTAATTACGTAATCGATATTCTTACTCGCTATTTTAGGCTTTTTGATCCGAAAATAATGCAAAGAAACAAAATTCCGTCGCAAATTCCTCACAAAATTTATCAATTTGCAATAGATTTTCGACGGACCTAAACTTGTTATTTTTTGAAAAAAAACAGGCTATCATTAAAAATCCCGCGTACTCACTACGACACACTAATATATGCATTCTTAAAGACATAAAAAATTTTAAAATTTAAAATACGAGAACTCATATACGTGTTTCTTCATTAACAACGAATCATAAACTTTGTAACGTATATAAAACAAATACAAATGTACACGAACGTATCTATAGGCACGTGTATAAAAACAAATACTTATTCAAAATCAAGTTTTATTTATTTAATTACATAATTGATATTCTTACTCCCTATTTTAGGCTTTTTGACCCGAAAATAATGAAAAGATACAAAATTCCGTCGCAAATCCCTAACAAAATTTAACAATTTGCGACAGATTTGCGACGGACATAAACTTATTTTTTTAAAAAATCGCCTATCATTAAACATCACGCGTACTCACTACAACACACTAATATATGCGTTCTTAAAGTCATAAAAAATTCTAAAATTTAAATTACGAGAACTTGTATACGTGTTTTCTTGATTAACAACGAATCATAAACTTTGTAACGTATCTAAAACAAATACAAATGTACACGAACGTATCTATAGGCATGTGTATAAAACAAATACTTATTCAAAATCAAGTTTTATGTATTTAACTACATAATTGATATTCTTACTCCCTATTTTAGGCTTTTTGACCCGAAAATAATGAAAAGAAATAAAATTCCGATGCAAATCCATCACAAAATTTAACAATTTGCAACAGATTTGCGACGGACCTAAACTTAATATTTTAGAAAAAAATGGGCTATCATTAAAAATCATGCGTACTCACAACGACACACTAATATATGCATTCTTAAAGGCATAAAAAATTTTAAAATTTAAATTACGAGAACTCGTATACGTGTTTTATTCATTAACAACGAATCATAAACCTTGTAACGTATGTAAAACAAATTGAAATGTACACGAACTTATCTATAGGAACGGGTATAAAATAAATACTTATTCAAAATAAAGTTTTTATGTATTTAATTACATAATCGAGATTCTTATTCGCTATTTTAGGCTTTTTGACTCGAAAATAATGAAAAGAAACAAAAATCCGTCGCAAATCCCTCACAAAATTTAACAATTTGCGATGGATTTGCGACAGAGCTAAACTTATTATTTTTTAAAAAAATCAGCTATCATTAAAGGCATAAAAAATTTTAAAATTTAAATTACGAGATGTCGTATACGCGTTTTCTTCATTAAGAACGAATCCTAAACTTAGTACGTATATAAAACGAATACAAATGTACACGAACGTATCTATAGGCACGTGTATAAAACAAATACTTATTCAAAATCAAGTTTTATGTATTTAATTACATAATTGATATTCTTACTCGCTATTTTAGGCTTTTTGACCCGAAAATAATGAAAAGAAATAAAATTTCGTCGCAAATCCCTCACAAAATTTAACAATTTGCGATAGATTTGCGACGGACCTAAACTTATTATTTTTAAAAAAAATCGGCTATCATTAAAAATCACGCTAACTCACTACGACACACTAATATATGCATTCTTATAGTCATAAAAATTTTTAAAATTTAAATTACGAGAACTCGTATACGTGTTTTCTTCATTAACAACAAATCATAAACTTTGTAACGTATATAAAACAAATACAAATGTACATGAACGTATCTATAGGCACGTGTATAAAACAAGGGATAACTGCGTAAAAAACCCCAAACTTGTAGGGTTTTTGTGATTAAAACCCCAAACCATTTTTCCTTGCATAGAAAACCCCGAACTAACTAAAAGTTCGTAAATTACGGTTTTATTAATGGGTAACCGGTTGAAACTTGTTAGAATATGTTTAATTGATGAAAAACAAAGTGTAGGGACTGTTTATGTATTTCCTTAATAGTTTGTATAAATGTATAAATAGCAACTTTGACTTTCCAAATTAAGAGATCTGTCAGATTTCATTTTGTACGCATTTGATTTAGAGAAAGCTGCTCTGTACAAGGATATTCCAGATAATCATTTTGTAATCATCAAGTTCTTCAATCGAAGCATTTGGTCAGTGTTGATTACATTTATTGTTCTTATTAATTGCATATTGTTGATTGAATTGGTAGAAACTACATTTCACAATTGGTATCAGAGACCTAGGGGTGAATTTTTCTTTTCTGCCTTTAAGGATTTTTCAAACTTTTTAAGCATAAAGGCCATATTAGTTAGTTTTTCTTCTAAGATGCATGATTCATCAATATCAGAGTCTGAATTAGAATTTACCTCCGGTCTTTCTGAATCATCTGAGTTGTTAGACTCTGAATCTTCCTCATTTTCAGCTTCATTTTGGCCAGTTGCCATTAATGCAACTTCTTCTGTTGTTTCCTCATCATCAGAATCAGATTCTCTCCTTTCTGCATCCTCTTCATCAGTCAGTCCAACCCACACCTCATCTTCAGCTATCATAGCTGATTCACTCAGTTCAGATTCATTGAAAATTTCTGACTTTAGACAAATATGAGCATCTTCATCCAAGATGTCATCGTCTTCTGATAACTGTAACCAATGATCATCCTCCGCCATAAGAGCTTTGCCTGATTCTTTCTCTTTGGCTAAGAAAGCCTTTCTTGTATAGTAGTCTGAATTTTTGACTACCGGAGATCTGCATTCCCGGGCATAGTGACCTGGTTTTCCACAGTTATAGCATTTCTGTTCCGACTCTTTCTTGGCTGATTTTTCTGACTTCTCAAATTTGTCAGTTTTCCGTGCACTACTCTCTCCAGATTTCTCATACTTATCTTTTTTCTCAACTTTCCTAGATCCTGTTTTGTAGCGCATCTTGTTGTTGGTTGGATTTCTGTAAAATTTCTTCTGAAATGCTTTTGTAAGCAAAGCCATCTGCTTTTTCATCTCTTTAATTTCTGAATCAGCAGATGAATCTGAGGATTCTGATTCAGAAGATGTGCTGCTGATTACTGCTCTTTTCTCTTTTTTCAGCTTGTATTTATACTTTTTCTCCGCCAGTAGAGCTAGTGGATCAACAAAATTTTTTTTTTTTCTTCTTAATATTTTTTTTAAGTACATTTTAAATTTTTTTTTTGTGTGCTGTTAATATTTTTTTTGAAAATTCAAATTTTTTTAGTCACAATTTTTTGATTGAAATAATTGGTACGTGGGCTAATGTGATGTAGTTGATGGGCCGAATTTATCAAATTTGAAAAATTTAAAATGGGCCGGGTAATATTTGAATATAAATTTGAATTTTCAAATTCAAATTTACTTTTTTGGAAATTCTAAACTCTTTCATCTTCTCCAAAAAGGTTCCTTCACTTCAAAGAAAACTCAAAATCCACAACCGACGTTTTTATTTCATCAAGATTGTGAGTAAAAGTTTGTTTTTCTTTATTATTTCAGTTTATATGTGCATCTTTTCATTGTATCTATACGAGTGTGAGTATATGTTCTTAGTTTTATTTTTGTGTTCTTGACCGTTAATGGCAAGTAATGTGCTTGGTCCATGAAACTGAAATTAATTGTGTGATGCTGTTCATGTGGGTATTATGACTATGAATCTGAAATTTCATAAGTCATTTGTACTTCACAAAAACAGAATCATTGATTTTTTAATGGAACAGTTTCGAGTTCTTGACTAAACTGAAATTTGAATTTTTAACAACTTTAAAGTTGTTTTTGTTCAAGGTTCAGTAAAACAAATATGTTTAAAATACATTTTCGAAGGGGGTACAAGTTTTAAAACACTGAAAATGCTCCTTGAAATTAAATTCATAAAATCAGTGTGTTTTAGACTTGTAGGAAAATAAAAAGACATTTCTCGAATAAAGCATTATTCGAGTTGCATTACAGAGTCATTCGAGTTGCATGGAAGAGTCATTCGAGTTGACTTAAGAGTCATTCGAGTTGCATTAGTGAGTTATTCGAGTTCCATCATGACTAATTCGAGTTGATTCATATAGACTTCAGAGTTATTCGAGTTTATGACATATTACATTCGAGAAACATTTATGTTTCATGCGAGTTGACAAGTGCGTATAACACTTAGAAAATTCAGAAATAAGTGCTTCAAAGGTGATTCGAGTCGGGACAATGTTTTTATCGAGAACATGACTTGGTCATTCGAGTTGAGTGTTGGATCCTATGTTTCATTCGAGTTTAGTACATAACCTATTCGAGTTGCATGTATAGGTCATTCGAGTTGTGTAGAGACTTATCCGAGTTTAGTGTGTACATCATTCGAGTTTTTCAGAGACTTATTCGAGTTGTATATAAGTTCATTCGAGTTTCATAGGTACTTCATTCGAGATGTATATAGGTTTATTCGAGTTTCATAGATAAATCATTCGGGTTTGGATAGTGAGTTCAAGAGTGATTCGAGAAACTTGTAGTGTTAGTCGAGTTTCAACAACAAATTTTTCTAAGTGAGGAATTTTTTAAGATTTAAGAAAAATGTCACATTTTTTAAGAAATTGTTATAAAATTGTGTTTTTCTAACATTGGTTTCTAAACGATTGACTCTGGCGTCCATTCAGTAGTTAACTATTATTGTCTGGAAACCCGATGCTTTAAAAAGAAAATCACAAGTTTTGACAATTTCTGATAAAATGTTACAATTTTTCTACATTTTTGAAAGGTGTCATTTGTGTATATGATCTGTCTAACATGATGTTCTTGGTTTTTACAGGTGTTCAAATGGCATCCCCAGTACAATCCCAAAACTCAAATTCCTCTGATTCCCATTCATCATCAAACCATACCCTTGTATCTACCCCAGTTAGATCAACCTCAGTTGCCCGTTCATCACAAACACACATTATCCCAGATAACCAGCTAGTAAAACCAAAACATTGCCTTCCTTTCCGTGATAATAATCATCGTCTAGATACCAAAGTTATTAAAGTAAGCCATCCTATCATTGTGGACATTTTGAAAGGCCATCCACTCGGGTATCTGCTACAATACAAACCGTCTATTCCTCAAGTGTATTTACAACAATTTTGGCACACTGTCAAATTTGTTCCTGCTGACGGAAATCATCACTTCAAAGTGACGATAGACCAGTTCAAGATGAAAATCACTCTAGCAAGACTGCGTCATAATCTATTTCTTCCGAGACGCATAGATACTGTAAATTTCCCTGAGTTGGCAGACTTTGAAGATTTTGTTTCTGACGAGGAGCTGGTACATGACTTGATCTGCTTGGGCTACTCAAAGCCACTTCCAAAGAGTTCAAAGTTTCACAGAAATGGTTTAAATCGAGAATGGTATACCCTATTTGGAATCATTAATAGGTGTATGACTTCAAAACATACCGGGATTGATAGATGCAGCATTCATTGCTTGCGAATATTTCATGGGATAGCATTCAACAAACATTATGACTTTGCTCAGTGCATATGGGAAGATTTGAAAGAGATTGTGTTTGCAAAAACAACGAATAGAACAAGGAAATTTGTGCCACTTCAGAGATTCATACAGATACTTATCCGAGGGATCCTGCGTGCAAATGAAAATATTCCAAAGCGAGCTAATTCTCAACGATGTCCGGACTATGTTATGATGAGCCTACATGAAGTGCCGGACTCCCCAAATGCCAACATAATGCCAATTCCAGAGTCGTTACTCAAATATGCTGATCAAGAAAGTGAAAATGTGAGATTATATCGAATAGATCATACTCCGATAGAGACCCAGGAACCGGGATCTCTTAGCCCAGGAGCTTTAAGGATAGAGGAACCTCAGCAAGGGGCTGATGTTTAGGTTGCCCATTCTGAGAGTGAGGGAGAAGGTAGTGTGAGGGGTGGTGAGGAAGAAGTCGAAAAGTCAGATTCTGAGAGCACATTGTCTGATATTCAAGAAGAAGAGGGAGAAGGAGATGATGATGATGATGATGGTGATGATGGAGGTGATCATCATGAGGGAGGAGGGATGATGGTGGATATTGTACAAATGGCTGTAGAGAGTGTGAGGGAGACCATATCCCCAGAAAGCCGGGATTTAACCATGTCTACTGTTAACTCTCCTATGAGAGTTAGCATTGAACAAGTCAGTATCCCACTGACAATTGCACACCCAACTATCCACTCAGTCTCCTCTCAACAGGAGACTGTTTCAATTGAGCACAGGGATGAACCACACGATCTATCCGAAAGTCACTTGGACTTGATGGATATTGAAACAAGTGCACAACTGCCCGTGTGTACAAATTCTTTGCAATCACAAAGTCTAGATCCTATACAGTTTAGGACACTTGAGTCCACTTCATTTGTTGAAGTGAGTGTGGTTGAACTTAGTGTTTCCACCGGAACACCCTTAGTAACGGAAGCATTTGTTGCTCCGTCACTTGAAGAGGGTGGAAGTCCAGTCAGAGAAACGCCAATACCAACTCTGAGCACTGGCCACGCAGAAGTTCTTTATACAAGTTCGATTGCTGTGACAACTGGAAGTCTTCGTGACCCAGTGGTGAGTTTATCCCCTTTTGTTACAGAATCAACATTGACAAGTGCACTGAATGCAGCTGTGTCTGGTATCAATTTGCATGTTTCTAATCAGTTAGCGGAAGTAATGGCTCAAATGACAAATATTCAGAAATTTTTAAAGGGAAAAGATGTTGCAGAGGAGTCTGTCAAGCAAACTGACTCAAAGCAAGCTATAGAAGAGTTGAAGGAAGAGTTGAAGGATTTTGTTTTTGAGCAGTTTGATGAGATGCGAGAGCGTATGATCAGTCTAGAAAACACAGTGGTAACTGCGTTGGGGAATCTTTCAGAAAGAGTAGCTGCAGTGGAAGATACCTGCAAGGCTCAAGCTTCCTCATCAAAGAGGAAACATGATGAGCATGACGAAGACTCCGATGATGCTCCTCATGAGGGGGAGAAGAGGAGAAAGCTTGATGAACCGACGCCTGTAGTATTAATGATAACGTATCCGGAAAAGGAGTCGGAAGCTCAGGAGAAAGAAACAGGGGGCTCTAAAGAATCAGCTGGTGAACAGAGAGAGCTGGGCTTGATTCTTTATGAAGATGTTCCAATTCCTTTGAACACTCAGTCTGATATCTATCACTTTGTAGAGTATATAGATTCAGATGAAGACGTTCAAGAGAAAAATCAAGAATTGAGTATTCAAGGGACAGGAGAAGAGAGAGAAGAGTATATTGAAGTTTCTGAAGATGATGACATAATCACTTTGACGGATGTAGATTTTAGAGCTGAAAGAATCGAAGAGGAGGAAGTGTTAGTCGAGGAAATTATGAAAGATGTTGAATCAACACCAACGGTTGAAAAGCCTGAGGTGGTTGTACAAATTAAAGAAGAATTTGAAGAGTTTCCTGTTGAGAGCAGTGTGGCTCAAGAAACAGTAGTTTTGAATGAAGTGGAGGTGATGGATAGATTTTTCAATGAATTTGTGCTTGCTGATGAATCAAAGAAACAACACAGACTTAGATTTCAAGCTCAACAAGTGGTACAGAGGGAGATTCAAGATATGTTAACTTTGTTGAATAAGGATGAGATAAGCAAGAAGAAGGTGAAAAAGCTTGAACTGCCAGAGAACAGATCGGCGGAATTTATCAGAAAAAGAAATAAGATGCCGTATATTTAAGATATTCTGGAGAAACGGATCTTTTGCAAAAAGCAAGCTCCATGCTCATTTAACAAGTTATTCAGAGTTCTAGAGCCAAATATGCCTAATCTGGTTAACTATGCCAGTTTCCTGAGAAATAAGACACAAGAGGTTGAAAAGGATAAGAGCGAATTCAGAATAGTGGATCTGGTGAAGATTGATAAAGAAAGATTTGTCAAGATTTTTTATCCGAAATTCACAGTCACTAGGTCAGATGGAAATACTTATGTGTTCACGGAAGCTGACATGTTCAACATGCACTTGGTCGATATTGAAGATCTTTTTGACGAACTGTGCAAAAATAAAAGGAATGAACACTGTAGATTTGCGCTAAAGACACTGTTTCACTTTATGCATACCAAATTGGTATTAATGTCAGTGCAAGATCTACAGATTGGTGTTGAAAGAGGCATGAGGAAGATAAATATGACTGCACCTCACAAAGATATTAAATTTGCTGGTGAGTTGAAAGAGTTTCAAGTGATCATGGTGAAGCATCCAACGGTCATGTATAAAGATAGGAGTAAGAAGTTGAGAGCAATGAGGAGTGTGGAGCTGAACAAGTTTTCTGATGGTACGTTGATTAAAGTTTTGAATGGTTTGAAAGGTAAGCTTGCTGCAGATCAGAAAAGGAAGACAAAGAAAGGAGCCTTATCAGTTAACGACCGAAGACTCATGGTTGAGTTTATTTCAAAAATTGAATGGAGGCTTTTGGATCGTAAAAGTATCAGAAGGTTTGAACAAAAGTTGGGCTTATCGGTTTGAAGACTTTGCTATTTTCATCAAAGGGGGAGAATGTTAGAATATGTTTAATTGATGAAAAACAAAGTGTAGGGACTGATTATGTATTTCCTTAATAGTTTGTATAAATGTATAAATAGCAACTTTGACTTTCCAAATTAAGAGATCTGTCAGATTTCATTTTGTACGCATTTGATTTAGAGAAAGCTGCTCTGTACAAGGATATTCCAGATAATCATTTTGTAATCATCAAGTTCTTCAATCGAAGCATTTGGTCAGTGTTGATTACATTTATTGTTCTTATTAATTGCATATTGTTGATTGAATTGGTAGAAACTACATTTCACAAAACTAGCTATTAATCCTACGTGGACCGGTAAATAACCTACGTGGAATAAATTTTAATTGTTGAAACCGTTTGCCAATAATTACACATCATTTAAACCCCGTTGATAATTTTTAATTGTACTTTTTTACATAATTGATATTCTTACTCCCTATTTTAGGCTTTTTGACCCGAAAATAATGAAAAGAAACAAAATTCCGTCGCAATTCCCTCACAAAATTTAACAATTTGCGACAGATTTGCTACGGACCTAAACTTATTATTTTTAAAAAAAATCGGCTATCATTAAAAATCACGCGTACTCACAACGACACTGTTAGACATGTAATTCCGATCTTGTGGAGTTATTTTTTAATAATTATATACTTAGCATTTAGCTTTGTATTTGTTTCCTTGTATTTTATTTCTATGTAAAAGTCTAGGGGGCAATTGTGTCAATGCCCCATAGATAATTAAATGGAGCTATAAAGCTCCTAGGGTTACCTTTATGTAATTTACGGTTGATAATATTGAAAACACTATTGCAGCCGCCACTTTTCACTCTCTTTACATTCTTATTGTCTTCTTCACCATAACCCCATTATTGAGCTTGTTTCTTTTGGGTTGTGTGAAAGAATCATCAAGGTGCTGAATCATTTACGGGAATAGCATTTTTCAATTGGTATCAGAGCCCAAAAGGTGGATTTCAACTGCATTCTCACGGATTCTGCTGGGTTTTTCTTGTGTTCTTCGTGTTCTTCATTCTACCATTCGGTTAGAACATCTTTTTCTTTGTTTATACGTGTTTATTGTGTTCTTATAGTCTTGTAATCATCACAATATCAACATATACTGATTTCAAGCTCATTCAGTTCCATATTTCCATTAAAATAATCAAAAATCGGAGGTTTGAAAAAGTTTCGAAACTATGGGTTTTTAGTGGGTTTTAGCTTGTTTTTACTGATTTTTAAGTGTTTTGGTATATATTAAGTCATCAAAAGTGTTTAAAATAGTTTCCCAATCATTTAGAAACTTTTTTAGGCTTTAAATCTGTTAAAATAGTAATCTGAACTGTTCTGCCTTAGAAAATCGCCTAAAACATGATGTAATTCGGATCCTTCCCTGTAGCATTTCGGACCATTTAAGATCCTAATTCGGACCATATATCACCCTAGTTCAGACCTCACTTCGGTCCAATTCGGACCAGCTTTAGGTGTATTTCGGACCCATTTGTGCCCATTTCGGATCATACTTCGGTCCCATCTGAACTTCGGACCATCCGAAGTTCAGATCAGGCATCCACATTTTCCCATTTTGGACTTGTGCCTTAATTTTAAAATTCACTTCGAACCATCTCCATTTCGGACCACCCGAACTCGGACCATCCGAATTCGGTCCCCTACCTGGACATTTTCCTGAGTGCGTGTCCACTGTTCATCCGAACTCGGACCACCCGAATTCAGCTCCATCAGCTCATCCGAACCACATATTGCCTATCCGAAGTCATCACTGTTCATCCGAATCCGGTTCAACCGAATTCGGTCCATCGGCCTTCTTACCATCCGAATTAGGAGTCATCCGAATTAGGTTTTTGTCCGAACCCCTGCCCATCCGAAACACTGTTCACCCGAAATCAAGCCATCCGAATTACTGTTCATCCGAACTCAAGCTATCCGAATTACTATTCCATCCAAAATCTGTCTGTTATCCGACTTAGCACCATCCACAGTGTTATTCTTCCAAAGTCCAGCCCATCCGTGTCAAGTTTCCACCTTTAAGATCTTAACTCTTTCATCAGCACCAAAAATCATGTCTCGCGAAGCTCTCGTACTCAGATCTGAGAACAGACCACATGTTCTCTATCCCGATGAGTATGAACAATGGAAATCCCGGTTCCTCAAATTCGTTGGGATGCAACCGCTTGGGAACTTAATGCTTCAGTCCATCTCCGAGGGTCCCGTCATCTATTATCGGGAAATAGCAGCCAGACCCAAGGCTGACCCCCCTGTCTTAGCCTCCAAAGTTGAACGAGAACCGGCTAATGACGCCGAGAGAGACAGGCAGCATGCAGATAAGAGGGCGGAATATTTGATCTATCAGGCCCTCCCCACTGATATTCTGGTTGGCGTCGACAGCAAAATTTCTGCCAAGGAAATGTGGGATGAATTGGAAGTCCAAATGCTGGGGGCAGATCTCGATGATAGGGCCAAGATTGAGGAGGCTAAGGCTAAGTTTACAGAATTCCGGGCCAAAGACGGGGAATCTCTGCAAGAAACGTTTACAAGGTTTTGTGCGGTCCTCAATGAATTAAACAAACTGCACATCAGGAAGGACAGGGATGACATCAACATCCAGTTTTTTGCAGCCCTAGCCCCCGAGTGGCAGATCGCATGTCGGGCCACGAAACGAGTCCTGAACATTCCTGATGTATCCATCAACGTCATCTTTAAGGAGCTAAAGAAGTAACAAGGGGATGTGGATCAACAAAACTGATGGCGAATCAAGTGGCATCTTTGCTATTATCAGCCAATACTGGAATGAAACCGAATGATTCACTAGCCTTGATTACCGACACGAATATAACCACACCATCCTTTGCTCCGGGTTCATCATCATCGCATTGCAGGTATGCCTCTCCTCCACGTCAGGTATTTGATGAGGAAGAGGCCACGATACAAGATCAGATAGCCTTGTGGACTAATCGTCTCCAACAACGACGGTTTTCCACCAAGACTAACAATCAAATCCGTTATGACACCGGTCCACGGAGGTACTCAGATGATCGAAGGGATGAACGACGCGATGATTATCGCTGGGACGATTACCAAAGGGATGATAGGGATGAGAGGAGAAATGACGATAGACGCGACTATCGAGATGATCGTCGTTATGAAAGGCTAGACGATAGGCGCGAGGATCGAACGGATGATAGGCGGGACGATCGACGGGATGATCGTAGGGATGACCGCCGAGATGAGAGGAGAGAGCCTGAGAGAAGGGACAGAAGGAGAGATGACAGCAGAGAGCATCGTCGCGCCGACAAGAGGCCAGCGGAGAGGAGAGATGAACGGCCAAGGGCATACGAACCGAAAGCCGCAGACGAGCGTCTCTGTTACAAGTGTGGGAAATCGGGCCACTTTGCTCGGGAGTGCAAAAATAATTTTGATAGAGACGTCGGCTACTACGAGAGAAAGCTGGAGGCCGCAAAGAAAAGAACCGATGCGCTGGCCCTCGTCGCCCAGGAAGATTACTGGGATGCTGAAGACACTGACGAGGAGGATGACAAGGGCAAGAACTGTTACATGATTGATCGTCTTGGGTTGGAGCATTGTGCCGTTTCCACTTTTGAGATTTCAGATCATGCTGCTGAGGGGGAGACATTGAAAAATCCACCAGCATGTCTGATGACCACAACCGACGATCCCGAATGCTCTACATCCGGTTATGAGACAAATGAGGTATATTCCTGTTACAAACCTGAACATGTAAATAATTTATTTGTAGATAATGAATGTACATTGCACACACATATTCTTGATCTACAAGCTAGATTAAATGCTGAAACTGCAAAGTGTGTACAGGCTGAACATCAAGCTCAAACTTTAAAAGAGTCGTCTGAATTATATCATTCAAAGTGGTTAACTAATCACAATGTTATAAAAACATATGTTAATTGAAAAAGTAGATGTTCAGGACAGGAATATATATCTTGAATCTTGCATGGACACGTTATCAAAAGAAAAACTCTCATTAAAAGAAGAAATTTCTGTACTTACAAAACAGTTAGATACGGTAAATATGGAAAATATAGACAGTTTAGAAAAATATAAAATGATTGAAGAAGAAAGGATAAGTTTGTACTCATGAATAAAGACCCTTGACGATGCATTTTTAAAAAGGGGTCAAACAGAACAAACTATCCACTTAAATCAGCGCAAAGAAACTAGATTTTACCATTCTAAACAAGGAATCGGTTTTAAAAATCCTAAATATTTGGAAAAGGCACAAAATGTTTTACCTCTATTTTATGACATGAATTATATGGGAGCCGGTCTTAAATCTTTCTTTTTTGACTCATCAAAAGAAGTTTTAAACCAAGAAAATGAGAAACGTGTTGCTCATAAAGAAAAAGAAATTTCTTTTCAATATGAAGAACTTAACGAGAGTTATCCTTCTAGAGTACCCACTTTAGAGGAAGACTTCTTGTCAACGTACTCAGAAGCTGAATTGAAAACAGAAACTGTAAAATCAACTCCTCAACTTTATAATCCTGCAAAAGTTCTTCAACAACAAATCAATGTATTAGAAAAGGAATTGAAGTCGTCTCAAAAGAAAGCTCTTGATCTTCAAGATGCTCTTCTTAAGAGCGAAGAAGAATTGGTAAATCAAACTTTTCAACAATCTGTGGAAGTAACTGTCTACAGAGAAAATTTTGAAATGGTTTCTCAAAAGTTGAAAGATTTCTCAAAAGAACAAACAGTTTCTCATTCCACCAAAATTCCACATGTGTCATCAAATAAAGGTAAGGCCAAAGCTGAGACTTCTTTTTTCATTTATAAAGGTGAGTGTTCAAAACCGTTTAAAAATGAGGTTTCTAAAAAGACTCAGATCCAATCCAAGTCTTTTAAGAAACCCACTCACCAACAAAAAGAAAATCCTGTCAAGTCTAAATCTTCCATGCTTACTGACTCTAATCGTTTTGTTCCTACAGATCATATAAGAAGAGTTCCAAAAACCACCATGCTGGATTTTACGAGTTTTGTTTGTGAAGAAGGCTATAATGCCAAATGAATTTGTTACTAGAGATAGGATGTCTGTAATCTCTGAAGACAATTTGTGTAACAATGTGTGTGACAATGTGTGTAATGATGTACCGAATTCTGCTGTTTCTTTAAAGTATTCGTTTAGTGAATTATTTAATCTATGTCCAACTCGCTATAGACGGCAGATTCCTGAAATGAATGCTTTCGTGCCATATCCTGTTAAACGAATTCGGGAAAAGAAAACAAAAAATGTTGCATCATTAGCCACAAATAAACTTGAGACTTGTCTGTTGCCAAGGCCCAAAACCAAAGCAACGGTCAAAAAGGTTTCAAAAAGACAAAAACCAAAGGCAATTTCAGCGCGTAAGGTTCCAAAGCCCAATAAATCCAATCTTCAATGGATTCCAAAGGGTTATGCATTCGGACCACACACAAATGCTATATAGGTTCCTAACACTGTACACGTGCCATATAATTCTGGAACTCCTAACAAAAAGGGACCCATATTGAGGTGGGTACCCAAAGTTTTGTGATCTTTATGCAGATGGTTCTTGGTTACTTCTGATCAAGACCCGTTCTTCAATGAAATGACTTCTAGTTACCATAGACTAGGACCCGTTCTTTTGCTTGTCGGTTGTGCTTAAACCGACACGTTTGGCTTCTGTGCACACAGCTCAGGACCCGGTCTTAACCCTTCATGTTTTCTGAACAACTCGGTTCAGCACACGGTTTGATTGTAAATTAAAAATGGATGTGTTTGAATGCATATAGTTTTTCATTTGTATGAATTTATTTGCTTTTTCGGGCTAAGTCCATTTGGTATATGGATTCGGGTTGCTCCAAGCATATGACGGGAAGAAGAGAATTGCTGTCCAACGTAGTTGAACAGTATTGCGGAACAGTAAAATTCGGGAACAACCATCAGGCTCACATCAGAGGATACGGGGACTTAGTTCTAAATAATCTAGTCATCAAGGACGTTGACTATGTTGAGGGGTTATCACATAATCTTTTTAGCATAGGACAGCTCTGTGACAAAGGACTAGAGGTAACTTTTAGAGCTAAGAACTGCAGTGTAAAGAGTATGGATGGAAAAGAAATCCTATCAGGTTCCCGAAACTCTAACCTCTACACCATTGACGTGGCCAAGCTAATAGTGAAGATAACATTTGCCTATTATCAAAAGCCTCTTCAAAAGACTCTTGGTTGTGGCATCGAAGATTATCCCATTTGAACTTTGATAATATCAACAAGCTGGCTGCGAAACAATTAGTTAAAGGTCTTCCTAAATTGCGCTATGAAAAGGACCATCTTTGTGGAGCTTGTGAGAAAGGAAAGATGAAACGATCATCTCACAAGCCAAAGCCCGAACCATCAACAAAAAGAGTATTGAAGTTACTTCACATGGATTTATGCGGGCCGATGCGGACTCAAAGCATAAACGGGAAACGATATGTGTTGGTTATCGTTGATGACGATTCACGATATACCTGGGTCAGGTTCTTGCGTTCCAAGGACGAGACAGCTCAAGAAATCATAGATTTTATCAAGAGTGTCGAGACCTAACAACAGCTGTCAGTGCAATCAATTAGATCCGATAACGGCACGGAGTTCACGAACTCGGTAGTGGAGGGCTTCCTTCGATCCAAAGGTATTCAGCATCAATATTCTGCTGCTCGAACGCCTCAACAAAATGGGGTCGTGGAAAGGCGTAACCATACGCTTGTGGAAGCCGCTCGTACAATGCTCACATACTCGAAGCTACCTCCGTTCTTGTGGGCCGAAGCCGTATCAACAGCTTGCTATACACAAAATCGTTCCATTATCCATAAGCGCTTTAACTAAACTCATTACCAACTCTTTTTTAATAAAGTACCATTTATCAAAAACTTACGTGTATTTGGTTGCAGGTGCTATGTGCTGAACGACAAAGACAACCTCGGGAAGTTTAACGAAAAGGCGGATGAAGCGATCTTCATTGGATACTCATGTAACTTGAAGGTGTATCGCGCATTCAATACCCGAACCAGAACAGTCAATGAAAGCGTGCATGTCACATTTGATGAGTTGGCTGAACTGGCACCCGAAGTTGATCAATCAGGACCTCGCATTACTCAAATGCCTGGAGACTCTTCTAATAACCCCATTTCTTTTTCTTCTTCTGATTTGGTTAATTTGTTTGATCCTTTTTATGTTGACTTTTTCGGTCCTAGCACTAATGTGTCTAATGTTGTCAATAATGTAGGTAATCCTTCGAGTTCAACTACGCCACAAAGTTTCTCCGCTCCATCTTCATCTACATCATATCCTCATCCATCAACATCATCCACCGATACATCCGCAGTTGAATCTACTCCCATAATACCCTCACATATAATACCAACAATCCTTCCTTCACCTGAACACTCGGAAATCGAACCGGAACCAGTGGTACCATCATAAGAAACCATTGACCATGAATCTTCATCCATCCCCACTTTAACCACTGAGGTTCCATCCCGAGCACCTCTTCCACACGAGATCAAATGGACCCGAAGTCACCCAACAGATCAAATCATAGGTGATGTTTCAACAGGAGTCCAAACACGTAGGGCGTCTGCTAATGAATGCCTCTTCGCATCATCCTTAGTATGATAGAGCCCGCTCGTGTGGATGAAGCCCTAACAGATCCAGACTGGATAGTTGCAATGCAAGAGGAACTCAACCAGTTTGAACAGCTAAGAGTATTGCAGTTAGTTCCCAAACCAAAAGACCGTACAGTGATCGGAACAAAGTGGATTTTTAATAACAAACGAGATGAGAACGGCATTGTGATAAGGAATAAAGCAAGACTTGTTGCCAAAGGTTACCGACAACAAGAAGGGATAGATTATGACGAGACCTTCGCTCCAGTTGCACGGATCGAAGCAATCAGAATCTTCTTGGCGTACGCGGCACACAAAGATTTCAAAGTGTACCAAATGGACGTCAAGACTGCCTTTCTAAACGGTGAACTTAACGAGGAGGTGTATGTTGAACAACCACAAGGCTTTGTTGACGCACATAAACCTGACCATGTTTGTGTGCTAGATAAAGCCCTCTATGGTTTAAAACAATTACCTCGAGTATGGTATTATAGTCTCTCTAATTTCCTTATTTCTACCGGTTTCTGTAAAGGTGTGGTGGACACAACTCTGTTCACTAAAAGGGAAGGCCCACATATAATGCTAGTACAGATATATGTCGACGACATTATATTTGGATCTACTGACAGTAATTTTTGTAAGGATTTTTCAGCCCTAATGGAGTCCAGGTTCGAGATGAGTATGATAGGGGAAATGAAGTTTTTCCTCGGATTACAAGTCAAACAACTTGAGGATGAGATTTTTGTGAACCACTCGAAATATACTCTTGACATTCTCAAGAAGTATAAGTTAGACTCTTGCATGAGTATCGCAACTCCCATGGCCTCCAACTGTAAGTTAGACACAGATCCTTCTGGAAAAAGTGTCGATAATACAACTTACAGAGGGATGATAGGATCCTTACTATATTTGACTGCTAGTAGGCCGGATATAATGTTTTCAACATGTCTTTGTGCTAGATTTCAGGCCGACTCAAAAGAATCACACCTAACTGCGGTAAAACGCATTTTCGTTATCTTAAGGGTACACCCGATCTTGGTCTATGGTATCCAAAGGGAACCGATTTCGATCTTACCGCTTTTTCAGATGTTGATTTTGCAGGTTGTAGAGTTGACAGAAAAAGCACGTCGGGAGTAATACAGTTCTTGGGAGATAGACCGGTGAGTTGGCCTTCCAAAAAGCAGAATTGTGTTTCCACATCCACAGCTGAGGCTGAGTATGTAGCAGCTGCAAGCTGTTGCTCTCAAGTGCTGTGGATGAGAACACAATTACGCGATTATGGATTCTCACTCACAAATATCCCAATTTACTGTGATTCTCGAAGTGCAATTGCCATCTCTTTCAATCCCATGCAGCACTCTCGAACGAAACACATAGACATCAGGTATCATTTTATTAAAGATCACGTAGAAAAGAGAACCATTGAGTTGTATTTTGTTGGCACGGAATATCAACTTGCGGATATATTTACTAAAGCTTTAGACGAACCTCGTTTTCAGTTTTTAGTATCCCATATCGGCATGTTGAATCTGCCTTCCAATTAAATATCAGATATTGTCTTAAATAATTCTATTTCAATCTATCGTGATTGAAATTCCTTTATTTTAGAAAATATTTGTTATTTAAATTTAAGGATTGTGTCACAAAATTGAAACTCAATATTTCCTTATCTGTGTACATTTTTAATAATTAATGCTCCTGAAAAATTGCTGTGTGAATTGTTCATCACGGAGTGGGACGCAAACAATATCCAGGTTTGTCTGTATTTTTAAGACTAAAAAGGGTTCACGAGCTTAATCAGAAAAACAAAAGGAAAGGAACCGGTATCTATTTGAGGGGGAGTATAGTTAGGATTTTAAGTTTTATAATTCTTAATTTCTTTTTAATTTTTGTAGTTCAATTTCAAATTTTAGGTTGGTCATATTTTAATTTAATTTTAAGTTTAAGTTAATAGGTCTGAAAATCCCAAAAAGATTTTAATTGTTCAAATTTATCAAAAAGCCAAAAACATTTTAGTTTATTTTATTTTATCTTATTTTATTTTGGTTTATTTTTTAATTTAGATACTAAAAGAAAATTACCAAAAATTTTTGTTGTCTTTGTTTGTTTGTTTGTTTGATTCAAAGAAAATATTCAAAAAGATTTGATAAAATTGGGCCAAATTTTTATTAAAAATCTTGTTTTTGTGTTTATTTTCTTAAAAGCCCAAAATTTTGTGTGAGTGTGTGTGTTAAGTTTTATCAAAACCGGCGGCCCACTTATCCTTTGGGCGCGGATCCTCTATGACCCGGATCCGACCCGCGCAATTTTGAAAGGGGTAGTCAACCGATCAAAGTTCTTACTTCATCTTCAAGCTTTCTTCTTCCTTCTCTCTCCCTCTCGTCGAAACCCCACCGCCGAACCACCATAAGCACTCATCCAAGCTTTTGGATCTCCGTTTTCTTTCGTCTTTCTTGCATTTTCCTTCTTCGGCATCTCCAGGTAACTTCTTTTTCACTTTAGTTTAGGTTTTCACGTCTTATATTATGTGTTTGATTCTATATTTTTTTCTTCTCGGTTTTTATACATTTTAGGTAGTTTAATGTAGTATTTTTACTTAGTAGTTGTTAGATAAAATGTTCCTTATGTAATTTTAGACTAGGATCTGTAATTTCATGCATTTTTTTAACTTTTAACTGTGCACGTTTATTTTTGCATGAACTCATTAACTGCATTCATGCATTTCGGATGTCCGAGTTCGGACCATCATCCGAATTCGGATGACCCACTTAGTATGATTTTTTCAATTTTTCAAACTTACAAAAACCGAATTCGGTCACTGTTGATCCGAATTCGGTCCTTCAAGAAATTTCAAAAAGTTTGAAAATTCATTGAAGTCTAAGATTGCCAAAGCACTATTCATCCGAACTCGGATGTGATCCGAATTCGGTCTCCATCCGAGTTCGGACCTTTGTCTTTATTTCATACATAACATTCCATTCGCACCACATCTGAATTCAGACCATGCTCATGCACCATCCGAATTCGGACCTCCCCAAATCCACATCATCACATTACATCCATTTCGGTCCCCCATCCGAATTTGGTCCTTCATCATGAATCATCCGAATTCGGACACCAACACCCCCTCTCATGCATCATACGGATTTCGGCCTGATCCGAATTCGGTGACACTGTTCATCCGAATTCGGACCATCCAAAATCCAACACTTAACATTTTTTTTAAATTTTCCATTTTTGCATTTTCACCATAAATTAAAAATCCAAAAATATTTTCATTTCGGTGCACCATTGATTAGAGTTAGGATGGGTGTTTGAGTGAAAAGTCCGATCTAACATCGGTCTCTTAACGATTGACTTTGGACTTTATTAGTAGAATTTTATTCTACTGATAAAGACCCGATGCTAAACAGATCCGGCAGTTTCTATTTCACACTTATCTAGACTTCCCATCAATGCCTTATCATTTAAAGTCTTATTATTATAACTTTGACGCACCTTTGCAGGATGATGGAACCGGCTGTTAACCTCACCCTGCCCCATCCCCCCATCCTAAACAACAACGCCCAACTACCCGAACAATCCATCCTTCCCAACGTCGAGTTTATCGAGTTTATTCCACACAACTGGCAGCTCGACGTTTCCATCCTAACAAAAGAACCTCAGACCCTCGCATTTGACATCCTCATTCACCACCCCATCTATTACGCCTTATCCACCGCAATCGCTGTTCCCCAGATTTACCTTCAACAATTCTGGAACAGATTGCAATACATTCCCGACGCCGAACCTTTCTTCCAAACCACCATCGACTGCAACCCAGTCAAAATCACCATCGCCGCCATCCGCCATATCCTTCGCTTACCCGCCGAAACCTACAATGCAACCCGCCTTCAGTTTGATCCCATCCCATCCATCCCAGAAACCCTAGCCGAAATCCAAACCCTGGGTTATGACGACCCTCTCTCAAAACCCTCCGATTTCCGCACTAAAAATCTGCAATCTCATTGGCGGATCCTCTTTGATGTTATCAACAAGTGCTTAACCGCAAAGCACTCCGGCCATGACTCTGCATCGGCTCAGGTATTAGCCATGTTCACCGGCTTTGCCTTTGACCGACATGTTGACTATGCGGCGTTCCTCTTCGAGGAATGAAGACGAGTACACGTGGAGAGGGGAACCAAAAAGGGCAGAAAATACATACCTCTCCAACGGTTTCTGCAGCTCATCATCCAGTATGCGATGGATAATGACGAGGACATCCATGAACGTCCTGAAGCAGACGACTACCCTACAGTGGCCATTCAAAAGCTGACTTTGCAAAAGGGGGCCACTACAGTGCCAATAATGACAATTCCATTATCTCTACTACTTCAGGCAAGGGGGTTGGAAAGGGTTAGGGCTTATATTCAAGAGTGTTATCCGGACGAGTCTCAGTCAGAACCGACTGAGACTAACCAATCCGAAGGTGAGGCCAACATGAGTGAGGTTAAGGGAGCTCAGGTAGAAGTTCAACAATTGGGAATCGGTGAGAGGGAGCATGTGCTAGTGAGGGAGGGAGCAGGTGGTGAGGCGGCAGAGACGGCGGATTCAGAAAGAACCGTCTCTGTCGTGCGAGCGATAGATATTCAATCCGAGGGTGAACGAAGCCCAATCAGCCAGACTCCCTTCCATAAGACCGTCAGTCCAACGGTCGAAATCACCCCCACCATCCACTTGGTTTCCCCTCAAAGGGAGACTACTTCATTCCACGGGGTTATTGCACATACACCATCGCCATCTCATTCGGAGAGTGGCAGTGTTGAAAGAGGTCACACTCCTCCCCATGTGACCGAACTTCCTTTTTTCACGATTCCATCCCCCCATATACAAACACCGCACGATGTCTCCGTGGCATCCTTAAGAGCTGCCTCCGTGGCAGCTCCACAAACTTCCGGATCTGAGCGTCCTATACAGGAGCCAGGAATGACGGAAGGAAGACCTGGAGTGGCTCAATCAACGCCATCCACTTCTGGCCATCTCCCGATCAATTTGGAGATGTTAACGGCAGCTCTATGTGCTGCCGGAGTGATTACCTGGGCTGACCTGGACGCCCAAAAGGAAGCTACCGAGGAACGTCACACCGCCCTTCTTTCACTTATAAAGGGTAAGGGTGTCGCTTCCGAAGCTGGCCCTCCACCGGGATCCCATTCAGTCCAAAACCAACTGGCAGAGCTCTCGGACAAGATCGATGCGCTTACACGCTTAATTCTGCAAGTCCAGGAGCAAATTAATTCCAGAATGGACCGCCTCGAGTCTGCGGTAATCGAACTCTAGTGCCGTCCTCAGGCAGACGCTCCGAAAAGGAAACATGATGATCAGGACGACCCTGATCGTCATGAGGGGGAGAAAAGGCAGAAAGTTCAGTATGAGGACCCCATGCTGTTAATAGGGGGAGCAGAGACCACCGAAGGGACAGAGTTTCAGGGGTCAGGGGAACAGAGGCAGGAGGCTCAGGAATACTTAATGATAGAAGACGAGCCCATGTTCGAGTGTCCAACTCCACTGGATCCGATGACAACTATGGTAGAGTTCGAGCCCGCTCATGAGAAAGTTGAAATCATATTGGTATCTGATTTAGACTCCGATATTGACGACAGCGAACCTTTGATAATTCCTAAGCCTGAGCCCGAATCACCAACGAAAAAATCCTCATCCTCTTCCTTTCACTTCCTAAACTCACCACCACCAGCCCCTCAACAAGAAATCCTTTCATCTATTCAAGCTCCCCAGTCACTCAAAGAATCCCATATTGTCCTAAGCCCTTCAAGATCTCCAAGCCTTCCTCCAGTCCAACAAACCGAACTCCCAGGTCTTTCACAAACCAAAAGGGTCGATTGCTTTGATGAAACTCCAGAAGGACCTGGTGAATATAGGAGAGATGACATATTCTGGGTATGTCAATATTCAAGAGGTGAAGTACAAAAACAGCCTCAAGAAGAAAAAGATAAAATTCGACTAGAACGGCGGGGGACAATCATAAAACTTCTTGAAGCTAAAAGGTCTGAAATCGAAGAACCCCCCGTTCAGGGCCTCAAAGAGTTCCTACAGAAGTTTCCCCCTGAGCAGTTTCAGAACCCGTACCTAGAAGAAAGATTTAAAATGGTATTCAGAAAGAAGTCTGGATCCTTTAGCAGACGCATACTTATGGAACTGACAAATGTAACCAAAGCTGAATAGGCCGAATACGATCAACTAATGCTCAGGGAGAGGAGGTCAAAAGTCTCAAAATCGAAGATAAAGAAACTCCGAACCATAACCATGTGCAAAAGAGCCAAAGTCTACTATCCTTCCTTTCAAGTAGAAAGAGAAGATGGCACGGCTGATGACATCTTCGAGAATGACCTAGACTTCATAAGTGTGGACGACGTTGAGTTTTTACATAACTGCTTGAAAAATCGCATCAAAAAACGTCTGTCCTACATGACTGCTGTGGGTGCCCTAGTTCAAAGCATGAACCGTCACTCGATCATTATGTGCCTCAGAGACTTCCAAATGGCGATCGAGAGCGCGATGGTTAAAGTGGGTCTTCGAGCACCGGAACAGGATAGCTTCCTTCTAGCCCACCATCCGGCCTACAGAGTTATATTCAGAGGAGGCCCGGGTGTCATTTTTGTCAATCAGAAGGGCTATAAAAGGTTCATGCGCTTTGAGGATCTTCCCTGTTAATCCGACAGTACTCTTAGATTGGTTAGAGCCGCGCTTACTCAGAAAGTTCAAGACTTTGACGCTCAACCAGATCCACAACAAAGATGCTCACCGAAGGAGATTCAGGACACCCTCAGCGGCATTGAACTCCTGAACGAACGGCTACATTTGAGACAAGTGACCAGACGCTTTGACGTCATCCTTGGACTCCGAGAATCAACTGATCATGCCAGAGTTCCAGGACCTCCAAAATGATCGAAAAGGGAGAGATTGTTAGACATGTAATTTCGATCTTATAGAGTTATTTTGTAATAATTATTTACTTAGCATTTAGCTTTGTATTTGTTTCCTTGTATTTTATTTCTATGTAAAAGTCTAGGGGGCAATTGTGTCAATGCCCCATAGATAATTAAATGTAGCTATAAAGCTCCTAGGGTTACCTTTATGTAATTTACGGTTGATAATATTGAAAACACTATTGCAGCCGCCACTTTTCACTCTCTCTATATTCTCATTGTCTTCTTCATCATAACCCCATTATTGAGCTTGTTTCTTCTTGGGTTGTGTGAAAGAATCATCAAGGTGCTGAATCATATACGGGAATAGCATTTTACACACACACTAATATATGCATTCTTATAGGCATAAAAAATTTTAAAATTTAAATTACGAGAACTCGTATACGTGTTTTATTCATTAACAACGAATCATAAACCTTGTAACGTATGTAAAACAAATAGAAATGTACACGAACTTATCTATAGGAACGTGCATAAAATAAATACTTATTCAAAATAAAGTTTTTATGTATTTAATTACATAATCGAGATTTTTACTCGCTATTTTAGGCTTTTTGACCCGAAAATAATGAAAAGAAACAAAATTTCTTCGCAAATCCCTCACAAAATTTTTCAATTTGGGATAGATTAGCGACGGACCTAAACTTGTTATTTTTTGAAAAAAACATGCTATTATTAAAAATCATGCGTACTAACTACGACACACTAATATATGCATTCTTAAAGGCATAAAAATTTTTAAAATTTAAAATACGAGGACTCATATACGTGTTTCTTCATTAACAACGAATCATAAACTTTGTAACGTATATAAAACAAATACAAATGTACGCTAAAGTATCTATAGGCACGTGTATAAAACAAATACTTATTCAAAATCAAGTTTTGTGTATTTAATTACATAATTGATATTCTTACTCGCTATTTTAGGCTTTTTGACCCGAAAATAATTAAAAGAAACAAAATTCCGTCGCAAATCCCACCCAAAATTTATCAATTTGCGATAGATTTGCGACAGACCTAAATTTGTTATTTTTTGAAAAAAACAGGCTATCATTAAAAATCACGCGTACTCACTACGACACACTGATATATGCATTCTTAAAGGCATAAAAAATTTTAAAATTTAAAATACGAATACTCGTATACGTGTTTTCTTCATTAACAACGATTAATAAACTTTGTAACGTATATAAAACAAATACAAATGTACGCGAACGTATCTATAGGCACGTGAATAAAACAAATACTTATTCAAAATCAAGTTTTATGTATTTAATTACATAATTGATATTCTTACTCGCTATTTTAGGCTTTTTAACCTGAAAATAATGTAATGAAACAAAATTCCGTCGCAAATCCCTCACAAAATTTATCAATTTGCAATAGATTTGCGACGGACCTAAACTTGTTATTTTTTGAAAAAAACATGCTATCATTAAAAATCACTCGTACTCACTACGACTCACTAATATATGCACTCTTAAAGGCATAAAAAATTTTATTATTTAAAATACGAGAACTCATATACGTGTTTCTTCATTAACAACGAATCATAAACTTTGTAACGTATATAAAACAAATACAAATGTACGCGAACGTATCTATAGGCACGTGTATAAAACAAATACTTATTCAAAATCAAGTTTAATGTATTTAATTACATAATTGATATTCTTACTCGCTATTTTATGCTTTTTGACCAGAAAATAATGTAAAGAAACAAAATTCCGTCGCAAATCCCTCACAAAATTTATCAAATTGCGATAGATTTGCGACGGACCTAAACTTGTTATTTTTTGAAAAAAACATGCTATCATTAAAAATCACGCCTACTCACTACGACACACTAATATATGCACTCTTAAAGGCATATTTAAAATTTAAAATACGAGAACTCATATACGTGTTTCTTCACTAACAACGAATCATAAACTTTGTAACGTATATAAACAAATACAAATGTACCCGAACGTATCTATAGGCACGTGTATAAAACAAATACTTATTCAAAATCAAGTTTTATGTATTTAATTACATAATTGATATTCTTACTCGCTATTTTAGGCTTTTTGACCCGAAAATAATGAAAAGAAACAAAATTCCGTCGCAAATCCCACCCAAAATTTATCAATTTGCGATAGATTTGCGACAGACCTAAACTTGTTATTTTTTGAAAAAAACAGGCTATCATTAAAAAACACGCGTACTCACTACGACACACTAATATATGCATTCTTAAAGGCATAAAAAATTTTAAAATTTAAAATACGAGAACTCCTATACGTGTTTCTTCATTAACAACGAATCATAAACTTTGTAACGTATATAAAACAAATACAATTGTACGCGAACGTATCTATATGCACGTGTATAAAACAAATACTTATTCAAAATCAAGTTTTATGTATTTAATTACATAATTGATATTCTTACTCGCTATTTTAGGGTTTTTGACCCGAAAATAATGATAAGAAACAAAATTCCTTCGCAAATCCCTCACAAAATTTGTTAATTTGCGATTGATTAGCGACGGACCTAAACTTATTATTTAAAAAAAAAAGCGGCTATCATCAAAAATCACGCGTACTCACTACGACACACTAATATGTGCATTCTTAAAGGCATAAATTTTTAATGTTTAAAATACGAGGACTCATATACGTGTTTCTTCATTAACAACGAATCATAAACTTTGTAACGTATATAAAACAAATACAAATGTACGCGAACGTATCTATAGGAACGTGTATAAAACAAATACTTATTCAAAATCAAGTTTTATGTATTTAATTACATAATTGATATTCTTACTCGCTATTTTAGGCTTTTTGACCCGAAAACAATGAAAAGAAACAAAATTCCGTCGCAAATCCCACCCAAAATTTATCAATTTGCGATAGATTTGCGACAGACCTACACTTGTTATTTTTTGAAAAAAACAGGCTATCATTAAAAAACACGCGTACTCACTACGACACACTAATATATGCATTCTTAAAGGCATAAAAAATTTTAAAATTTAAAATACGAGAACTCCTATACGTGTTTCTTCATTAACAACGAATCATAAACTTTGTAACGTATATAAAACAAATACAATTGTACGCGAACGTATCTATATGCACGTGTATAAAACAAATACTTATTCAAAATCAAGTTTTATGTATTTAATTACATAATTGATATTCTTACTCGCTATTTTAGGGTTTTTGACCGAAAATAATGAAAGGAAACAAAATTCCTTCGCAAATCCCTCACAAAATTTGTTAATTTGCGATTGATTAGCGACGGACCTAAACTTATTATTTTAAAAAAAAAAAAAGCGGCTATCATCAAAAATCACGCGTACTCACTACGACACACTAATATGTGCATTCTTAAAGGCATAAATTTTTAATGTTTAAAATACGAGGACTCATCTACGTGTTTCTTCATTAACAACGAATCATAAACTTTGTAACGTATATAAAACAAATACAAATGTACGCGAACGTATCTATAGGAACGTGAATAAAACAAATACTTATTCAAAATCAAGTTTTATGTATTTAATTACATAATTGATATTCTTACTCGCTATTTTAGGCTTTTTGACCCGAAAACAATGAAAAGAAACAAAATTCCGTCGCAAATCCCACCCAAAATTTATCAATTTGCGATAGATTTGCGACAGACCTACACTTGTTATTTTTTTAAAAAAACAGGCTATCATTAAAAATCACGCGTACTCACTATGACACACTAATATATGCATTCTTATAGGCATAAAAAATTTTAAAATTTAAAATACGAGAACTCCTATACGTGTTCTTTAACAACGATTCATAAACTTTGTAACGTATATAAAACAAATACAATTGTACGCGAACGTATCTATATGCACGTGTATAAAACAAATACTTATTCAAAATCAAGTTTTATGTATTTAATTACATAATTGATATTCTTACTCGCTATTTTAGGGTTTTTGACCCGAAAATAATGAAAAGAAACAAAATTCCTTCGCAAATCCCTCACAAAATTTGTTAATTTGCGATTGATTAGCGACAGACCTAAACTTATTATTCAAAAAAAAAAAGCGGCTATCATAAAAAATCACGCGTACTCACTACGACACACTAATATGTGCATTCTTAAAGGCATAAATTTTTAATGTTTAAAATACGAGGACTCATATACGTGTTTCTTCATTAACAACGAATCATAAACTTTGTAACGTATATAAAACAAATACAAATGTACGCGAACGTATCTATAGGAACGTGTATAAAACAAATACTTATTCAAAATCAAGTTTTATGTATTTAATTACATAATTGATATTCTTACTCGCTATTTTAGGCTTTTTGACCCGAAAATAATGAAAAGAAAATAAATTACGTCGCAAATCCCAAAAAAAATAAAACAATTTGCGAAATATTTGCGACGGACCAAAACTTATTATTTAAAAAAAATCGGCTATCGTTAAAAATCATGCGTACTCACTACGACACACAAATATATGCATTCTTAAAGGCATAACAATTTAAAATTCAAAATACGAGAACTCGTATACGTGTTTCTTCATTAACAATGAATCATAAATCTTGTAACGTATATTAAACAAATACAGATGTACTCAAACGTATCTATAGGCACGTGTATAAAACAAATACTTATTCAAAATCAAGTTTTATGTATTTAATTACATAATTGATATTCTTACTCGCTATTTTAGGGTTTTTGACCCGAAAATAATGAAAAGAAACAAAATTCCTTCGCAAATCCCTCACAAAATTTGTTAATTTGCGATTGATTAGCGACGGACCTAAACTTATTATTTTTTAAAAAAAAAAAAAGCGGCTATCATCAAAAATCACGCGTACTCACTACGACACACTAATATGTGCATTCTTAAAGGCATAAATTTTTAATGTTTAAAATACGAGGACTCA
>JAANYP010009572.1:0-23242 GCA_020465985.1 Centrapalus pauciflorus | reverse complement strand
CGGGAATACGTCTGGGAACTCACAGACGATCGGAATGTCAGAAATGGATTTCTTGTTGGCATCAGAAACAGTTTCAGATGAGACATAACATAGATAGGATTCGTGACCCTTAGATAAATATTTACGCGCTTTCTCAACAGAAATGAAGCAGTGAGCACCTTTACGTTTGTCGCCTTTAATTTCTAACACTCGGCCGTCTGAAGTCTTGATTCTGATGATTCGGCGGTTGCAGACAATCGTAGCTTCATTATTCGTTAGCCAATCCATGCCGATGATGACGTCGAACTCTTTTAACGGGATCGGAATAAGATCAAGGTTGAATACGATATTATTGACAAGTAAAGTGCAATTACAATACACGGAATCAGCCATAACGTAATTGTTACTGGCCGTCTCAATATCAAGTATGACAGGAAGCTTTGAAGGAATCTTATATAATCTTTGTGCAAAAGAAGTCGCTATGTATGAATGACTTGCACCGGAATCGAATAGTACATGAGCAGGTAGTGAATTTAGCAAGAACGTACCGGTAACCACATCAGGGGTTTCTTTTGCTTCCTCCGCTGTTATCTGCACGGGTTCTTGCAGTTGGAGTTGCGGCTGAACTTTTCATCGTAGAACCTCCAGCTGATGATTGCGATTGGCCTCGTTGTCCACTACAAAACTGATACATGAAGTGTCCACGCTATCCGCATTTAGCACATCCAAGTCCTCGCTGGGGGCATTCTTCACTGTTGTGGCCGATTATGCTACATGCATAGCAAGTGACGTCATCCGGATTACACAATCCAATATGCGATTTTCTGCATCTTTTACAAAATCGGGGTTCATTCGTAAGAGAATAGGCTTGAGCTTCCGGAGGCGAGCTGTATTGTTGAGACTGCTGGGGTTGCTGGGACTGGGACTTGTTTGGCTTAAAGAATCTGCCGAATCTTTGCTTCTTTGGAGGAGAAGGACATGTCGGGTTCGTTGATGGAGCATAGAGTTGATCGCCATGCTCTAGATATCCCCTCTTTATTTGTCTTGCAGCTTCAACCATCTCTAAGTAACTCTTATACTTTATCGCGCTCATCGGGTGTCTGTATCTCGGATTAAGCCCTCCGCGAAGTCTGTTCATTTTTCTTTCCTCGGTGGCTACTTGATATGAGGAATAGCCACAGAGTCGCGAAAATTCGTGCTTGTACTCGTCAACAGTCTTGGTTCCCTGAGTTAGTTGCATCAGTTGGACCTCCATAGTCTCGTTGTTCGACAGGACAATATTTCGCATTAAACATATCAAGAAACTGGTCCCATTCTAGAGTCTGAATAACCTCCTCGCCATAAATACTTCTCTGGGTTCTCCACCAGGCACGGGCAGCGCCGTCGAATAAAGCAGATGCATAACTTACTTTCTTTGACTCTAGGCAATCAGATATCCTGAAGATTTCTTCAGTATGGCTTATCCAATCCATCGCCTGAATTGGATTGACTGTACCATCAAAGTTAAGGGCACCGCTGGCTTTGAAATATTTGAACTTACAACCTTTCGGTTGTTCAATTTGAGCATTGGGGTTTGAGTTATCAGAATTAGATTCATCATTCTGGATTTGTTTATCTTTTCTCTTATTCTTTTTATCAGCATGTCTTTTTTGCTCCGGCCTCATCTCTTGCATGAAGCTGTTCTTGCATATTCTTGTTATGTTGTTCTGAGTATTGGGCTAATAGTTGTTGCACCATTTCAAACATTTGTTGGGAAGTCATGTTGTTGGGAACGTCACCTGATCCTGACATCTTTACTGAAATTGAAATCATTTAACTATCAGTTTTTAGACTTAGATCTACGTACCCTTTTTCCCATCCTAACAGTCTGTACGTCCTATCTCAGTTCAAACCACCTAAATGATTGATACATATGCATTGCTTCAGTTTGAGACCAAGTATTACTCACGTAATACTTGATTCACTCAAACTATGGGCTCTGATACCATCCTGTGAAGACCACTCCTTACGGGGCAGTCCTCAGAGTCTAGGTCCCAAATTATGCAACACGATATCAATCATAACTAAGATAGAGTAATTATATTGCGGAATTTCGAATTACAGGTACAAACAGTTTAGGATAAGTTTAACACAGTTTTAGTGCAAATTACAGTTTTCAAATTAAACTTATAAAGGGTACAATACTAATCTATTTCATGTCATCATATATTCAAATCAAATCTACCCAGACCACCACAATTATCGAAGGGTTTGTTGAGTAGTGGTCTATGAAAACTTCACTTGATTCTTGTAAGACCTAAGAACTAGGTCCGGCAGGTGACTTTCCTTTATCTTTTCCTGTAAAAAGTGTAAACAACATCTGTAAGCAAAGCTTATTGAGAATATAGATTTAAGATTACATGCATTAATCAAGCAGATCATGGGTCTAGCATGATATGTCTTGACTGCCGCTATAGCCACTCATGATTGAGACATAGTAGTCATAGAGTCGGATGATGTTCAGGCCACGCTCACGCTTAAATTGTGGGGATCAGCCACATACTGGGCTAGCTACCAGTAAATCAACATGGCGGAACATCGGAGTATCATTACCAAGTTCAATAGAACTGGTGAAATAGCATGGTCTAGAACAATAGACCGTCAAGGCTAATCATTCTAAGCTGAATTGATATGTCAAAGGCGCGAGCAATAGTCAAAGCATAAGTCATCAAGGTCATGATAGCAATAATCTCATAGCAATATCTGAAATGAACTGTAAACACAATGTCATGCGGAATGATAAATCAAATAGCTATCATGATCCACAGGGCATCACCGAACCATGGTGAGCACAGGTCACAATCCAGCTGATCATGTATGAATGTCAAATTAATCTATCAACAACAATATGTCTCAACCGGAATCTAGCAACTCACTGGTTCTGTGGTCTTTATCAAGCAGATTTAAATCCACCACCTGAGTTATCCCAGGATTTTTCTTTAATCTTTGTCTATCTGATCTCTGTTAATTCTTTTCAATTCTGTGACCTGCTTTCAATATCTTTAAATCTTTAGATCTTTGTTCAGAATTTAACTGAACCTGTCCAGAATTATATCATATCATATCATTAGCTTTTAGCTTTAAAATCTTTATTTTATCTGATATCGATAACTGATAATTCATCAATCATTCTTTGGTTCATTTTCTTTGCTTCTTTGACTTCTCAAAATATATATATATATATATATATATATATATATATATATATATATATATATATATATATATATATATATATATATATCATGTTGGTTATTTAAATCTTTAATCATTATAATCCTTTATTTGTTTTATTAGAAATATCAAAAATAGGATATCCGAATTCGAACCATCCGGATTCGGACCGAAAGGGCCATCCGAATTGGACCATCCGAGTTCGGATCACTCTCATCCGAAACAAGTGCTTCATCCGAAATAGGTCCGAAAAGGGGCATCAGAATTGGGCACTATATCCGAATTCGGGTCATCCAAATTCGGATTCATACTTAGAAAATTTTCCAGAAATTGTTCTTGATGTTCTATCTTATGTTCATACGGATTTTTAACAAAAATTCACTAAACTCATTTTCATTAACATGCAACTTAATATAATGTTATATTATCATTATTGAGTTGTTTTTATACTATTTTCCCTATCAAAAACATCATAAATTTATCAAAATCATCCAAATTCCTTTCTTTTTGTCAAGAACACAAAATTTTATAAAAATTCCGATATCTTGCTTATTTGGACGATTTAAGCTATAATTTTTGTTTCTGTGACTTCAATATACTTAAATACATGATTTCTAACAATTTAATCTAACATGCAACATCAAATTCTATGTTTATAATCTTAAGTTTTGGTTTTTTAACCAAACCGAACCAAAACTCATAAAAGTTTCGAAATTAATATAGATTTTACCTTGAATTCTTGTTGATTGATGATGCTTATAACTTATTGTAACCTTCAATTGTCTTAAATCTTCAATTTAATACAAGAATTAAGGAATTCTTGATGAATTTGTTGATGATGGCCGTAAGGTAGTGAGAAGGAAGAGAGAGAGAATCAATTTCTTTAATTGTGTGATAATGAGCACTTATGCTCATTTTAAGATTTTGTATATATTAAGTTTTGTTAAATGATCCATTTAACCCCTTCACTTTGCATAATACATCTCTTTTTAATTTTTATCATCTAATAATTTATAACATAAATATAACCTAATTAAATAATTTCATTACTTAATTAAATTACAAAACAAATAATGTAATAAAATTACATTATTAGCTCAAATTCAGAAATTAAGATTGGGCCAAAAGCTAGGTTGTTACAGAATGGGCTCCACCACACACAAACTTCGTCCTTGAAGTTAGCTATGTTCGAACAGACTTGGATATGTAGCTTTCATGACATCTTTTGATTCCCAAGACTGATGCGAACCCTTGTGGTGTTTCCACTGGACGAGCACCATCTGTATCTCTTTTGGGCACCTACGGCAGTCATGTGGGTCAGACGTTTTCTGATGCGATTTTTCAAGCTGTTGTGTAGAAACTCAACGTCATCCGCACTTATGAAGTCTAGGTCATATTCGAAGATGGCATCACTCGTGCCATCTTCTCTTTCTACTTGGTAGGAGGGATAGTAGACTTTGGCTCTTTTACACATGGTTATGGTTCGGAGTTTCTTTATCTTCGATTTTGACACTTTAGACCTCCTCTCCCTGAGCATGAGTTGATACTATTCTGCCTGTTCAGCTTTAGATACATTTGTTAGTTCCATAAGTAGGCGTCTGCTGAAGGATCCAGGCTTCTTTCTGAACACCATTTTGAATCTCTCTTCTAGGTACGGGTTCTGGAACTGCTCAGGGGGAAACTTCTATAAAAATTCTTTAAGGCCCTGAACGGGGGGGGGGGTTCTTCGATTTCAGACCTCTTAGCTTCAAGAAGCTTTATGATTGTCCCCCGCCGTTCTTGTCGAAGTTTGTCCTTTTCTTCTTGAGGCAGTTTTTGTACGTCGCCTTTTGAATACTGACCTACCCAGAATATGTCATCTTTCCTGTATACACCAGGTCCTTCTGGAGTTTCATCAAAGCAATCGACCCTTTTGGTTTCAGAAGGACCTGGTTGTTCGGTTTGTTGGACTGGAGGAGGGCTTGGAGATCTGGGAGGGCTAAGGACAATATGGGATTCTTTGAGTGACTGGGGAGCTTGAATGGATGAAAGGATTTCTTCTTGATGGGCTGGCGGTGGTGAGTTTAGGAAGTCAAAGGAACAGGATGAAGATTTTTTTGTTGGAGATTCGGGTTCAGGCTTAGGAATTATCAAGGGTTCGTTGTCGTCAATATCGGAATCTGAATCAGATACCAATATGATTTCAACTTTCTCATGAGGTTCCTCAAACTCTACCATTCCTGTCATCGGATCCAGTGGAGCTGGACCCTCGAACATGGGCTCGTCTTCTATCATTAGGAATTCCTGAGCCTCCTGCCTCTGTTCCCCTGACCCCTGAAACTCTGTTCCCTCAGTGGTCTCTGCTCCCCCTATTAACATGACGGGTTCCTCATGCTGAACCTTTTGCCTTTTCTCCCCCTCATGACGATCAGGGTCGTCCCGATCGTCATGCTTTCTTTTTGGGGCCTCTGCTTGAGGACGGCACTGGAGTTCGATGACTGCCGACTCAAGACGATCCATTCTCGAATTTAACTGCTCTTGGACTTGAAGAATTAATCGGTTAAGTGCATCGATCTTGTCCGAGAGCTCTGAGATCTGATTTTGAACTGAATGGGAACCTGGTGGGGTGCCAGCTTCGGAAGCGACACCCTTACCCTTAATTAGTGAAAGTAGGGCGGTGTGACGCTCCTCGGCAGCTTCCCTTTGGGCGTCCAGGTCAGCCCGGGTAATCACGCCGGCAGCACGTAGAGCTGCCGTTAAAATCTCCAAATTGATTGGGAGATGGCCGGAAGTGGATGGCGTTGATTGAGCCACTCCCGGTCTTCCTACCGTCATTTCTGGCTCCTGTATAGGACGCGCAGATCCGGAAGTTTGAGGAGCTGCTACGGAGGCAGCTCTTGGGGATGCCACGGAGGCATCGTGCGGTGTTTGTATATGGGGGGATGGAATGGTGAAAGAAGGAAGTCCGGTCACATGGGGAGCAGTGTGACCTCTTTCAACACCGCCACTCTCCGAATGAGAGGGCGATGGAGTATGTGCTGTTGGTACATCCCGTGTGACGATAGCAGTCTAAGTTATCTTACATTGTGATTTTGCATATGTTTGGTATATATATATTATATATGATTGATGTTTATCAGTGTTTGTATGTTTGAACTTGATGTAACGTATTACAAGAAGTTCAAACATAAAACTCAAAGATAAAATCAATCATAAGGTAATATTATAAGTTTCATCACTTAAGTGTTTAAGTGTATTGGCTAGATTCGAATAGGTTAAGGAAGGCATTCGAATCTGTGATAGATTCGAATGTGTCCATCAGACTCGAATAGGGTATATTCGAATCTGTCCATTACATTCGAATATGGGCACTTCGAATCTGTTACTCTCGAATCTGTACTTCATTTATTTTGTTGCATTTAAATTTTATTAAACTTGTGGAAATTTAATTGTGTTAGATTTTGTATTTAATCAAATACAAGATAAAACAAATTTGAATTTAAACAAGTTTATTGATTTTTAATAATAATCTAACAATTTTATGTATTGTGCAGATATGGCGCTTCGTGCTTTTGTTCCCAAGCACAATATGGTTCTTAATCCAGATAATCATATCCCTGAGGCGCAGGGTTTTCGTGAAGTGTTGGACTTCTTAGCTGAATGCAGAATTAGCTACGCTTTGTTTCAGAACATTCCGATTGTAATCTCATATGTGCGGCAGTTCTATGATCACTTACAAGTTGACTGCTCTGTCACCCCGACAGTGCTGAGAACAAGGATCGCAGGGCAACCGTTGGTATTCTCTGCCGATATGCTGCGTCAAGTGTTGCAGCTAGGATCTGAGGAAGAGGAGTCTGGGCCTATTGATTTTCCACTAAATATTAGGCAAGCGGCTTTTCAACGAATGGGTTACAGTCTAGATGTAACAAAGTCGTCTTACATGAAGAGTGGCCTGATTGGGCAATGGAGATTCTTGGTGCATGTCTTCATGGTCTGTTTTGCACCGAAGAAAGCTGGATTTGATTACATTGTATCAAAAATCCAATCAGCAATGATCGCGATGGTGTACAATAAGAAGTTTAGTTTCTCGCAGCTGATTTTCTCAGAATTTATTCATCAAATCACGGCTCCTGAGAGAGAAAGGTTCCTTTTGTATCCGAGGTTCGTGATGATGTTGATAAGGCACTTTTTGCCAAGTCTGCCACAATCAAATGATTCTTTGAGCGTGAATGTAATGGAGAAACGGATATTTGCTGATTGTTCCTCACACCGAGGAAGATTGGCTGTTCCTGTTGCTCGTCCGTTGTTTGGAGCTGTCTTAGACAGGAACTTTGTGGCACCTGATAATGCCAACTGGGCATGTGAAGTAGAAGTTCAGCCGCGTCAGCAACAACAACAACCACAACAACAACAGCAACGTCCACAACAACAACAGCTTCGTGCGCGTCCAAGTGATCCAAGGAGAAGACAAAGACAATCTGCGACTCAGATTCAGGCATCCAGGCCTACTACGAATGACCAGCCACAAGCACAGGAAGCAGGGACTTCAAGTGCCGTTCGCGATTCAGTCCCCGAGTCCGAGCAGATTGCTCAAACATTGGAGGAAATATGGGCATCTGGTCCACATGCCAATGAAGATGTTGCAGCAGCGTTAGTAGATGAGCTGCTTAGTCCCCCGGTAGATACAGATGATATATTCAGAGATGTTGATGAATATGTGCCAGAGCAGACTGGCAATGATGAGTCATCAGCCGCTACAGAATCAGAAGACCTGGAGGATATCGAAGTTGAAGCTCCAGAATCTGTTCAAATTGGAACTTATGGTTCACGTTTGATCATCAATGAAGGTGGTTCGAGAAGGCGAGAGGCCAGGGAATCTGAAGATTCGGATTTTGAAGAAGAAGATGATGCTCCACTACTGACGAGGCAAAGGGCCAAACGTCATCGGTTCATGCAAGGGTCTTCCTCGGCATCCGCCAGTCAGTCAGAAGTTCCCCAAACCCAACCTCAAACCACAGCTCCACCATCACCACCACCTCAACCTCATGAGCCATATATTCCACCACCATTCAACCCTTCACCAATTCAGTCCATTCCATCCACATCTACCGCCTATGCTGAAAATCAGCAGTTTCTTCAACTCAAATCTCGAGTGGATTTCCAACATGTCCAAATCCTGAGCCTAACAAAGGCAATAGGTGAAATTCAGGCACATAATGCAGATTTAGATAAAGAAAATGCTGAATTGAAGAAGACAGTTGAAACAATCCAAGAGGAGAATATTGAGCTAAAAACATTCGTCTGCGACCAGGCCGCCGAGTTAAGATCGATGTGCTCCCTCATTGAGCAGTTAATGAAAAACCTTCAGGCTCAGGGGGAGACGTCGTGTCGTGATCAAGAAGTACAGAGGCGGAGGGACGATGATGAAGATGATAACCAAGGCAATGATCCCAGCTCTCAAAGACAGGATGAGCCAGTAGATTTTTCTACTGCTCAGGCTGCTCAATCTCAGGGGGAGCCTAGTCAAGGCGAAGGACACAAGGGTGAAGCTAGTTCATCTAAGGAGCCTACAGACTTTGACATCAGTGAGATGATTGACGCGCTCATGGATCTTGATGATGATCCACTGGATGTAGGCTTTGATAACGAAGATGAAGAGCTTGAAGAAGGGGAGATTGCGCCAGAGGAGATAGTCGACTGGCGATCAGATGATGAAGTACTTGCTGATGAGGATGATGAAGCTGACGAGATAATTGTGCAGCAGAATCCTATCATAGATACTTATATGATTGATGGACATAACATTGTCGATGCAGATATAGTGAATGTTGCTTTAAATCCTCAGCCATCGACAGAGGAACCTGCAAGAGAGCTAACCAATGAAGAAAAACGAAAGCTATGGTTCAGGGCTGAAGAGAAGGAAGCTGCAATTAAAAGGACAATGAGAGTGCCAGGTACGGGGAAGCTGTCTGAGCGAATTTTAAGCTGGTTCTTTGACAGAGAACTGCAGCTATTCATAATAAAGAGAAAAGACGGGCTTCAGAACATGAGGCGAACCTTAAAGGCGTTCAACTCCCTGCCAAAGATTGAAATTGCAGATTTAGCATGGAAAGATCTGATAAATATTGGCAATGATCCCTATGCGGACGTTATCGCAAGAATAATAAGAAAGGAGGGAAGATCGAGGAAATTTGAGCGCCTGAGTCCAAGAGTTGGGAAAAGAGTAGAGGATCCATCACGTATCGACCCTCTAACTGGTAGACCTTGGATGAGGATTCATTATAAGCCAGCCAGGTGTCTTAGGAAGGTACCTCTCAAGCCAATGCCACAAAACATTCTGAAGAATCTGAAGTGGTGGTATGCTGACACAGAAACTGGGGAAGCGGTTATGGAAGACTTAGAAGAAAAGGTTATTCTTAGAGTCTATGACCCGCTTCACCTGGTGAACTTATCTAAAGAAGACCTGCAGATCTTGTATAACTGTAAGATTTCCAGTGACGCACATATGGATGCTGAAGCGAGTAAATATGAAAATGTAGTCAAGGTATGTGTAGAAAAAGGTCTGTATGCTGGTAGTATTTTGAATCAATAATAAACCATGTTCTTAAATCAAATGTGTGAATTATTAGAAGCTATCGTCAAGGGGGAGTCTGTTGGTACATCCCGTGTGACGATAGCAGTCTAAGTTGTCTTACATTGTGATTTTGCATATGTTTGGTATATATATATTATATATGATTGATGTTTATCAGTGTTTGTATGTTTGAACTTGATGTAACGTATTACAAGAAGTTCAAACATAAAACTCAAAGATAAAATCAATCATAAGGTAATATTATAAGTTTCATCACTTAAGTGTTTAAGTGTATTGGCTAGATTCGAATAGGTTAAGGAAGGCATTCGAATCTGTGATAGATTCGAATGTATCCATAGATTCGAATATAGGTTAGATTCGAATCTGTCAGATGGACAGATTCGAATAGGGCCTTAGGCCAGATTCGAGGTTGGCCCACAACAGACTCGAATCAGGGTCTATAATTAGGGATAGACTCGAATGATTAGAAGACCTTTGGCAGAATTCGTGAGGAATTAAGCAATAGGCGATCTCGAGTTTATCAGCTAGGTGAGTCCCGTTTCGGAGAGAATTAGTACGTAGGATCGTTCGTGTGTCGTTCGTTCAGCGTCTAATAGTCTCCGTGTTTCCGTTGGTTGAGAGTTGTCCGTCTAACCGTCAACGAGGATTCCGCACTCGTTAACGGATCCGCGTCTAGATAGATCTGTCAGTGGTAGACCTTACATGTGCTATAACCCCGTGAAATGAAGTGGTTTCCCTTTGAGGGGTAACCAAGTGGGTGGTGGTGGTTATTTCGATCGTTGGACGGACGGTCTTATGGTGAGGAGTCCGGCTAATTGGGCTTGGTTCACCCTCAGATGGCATATCCCTCGCTTGCACTACAGAGACGGTTTTTTCTGAATCCGCCGTCTCTGCTGCCTCACCGCCTGCTTCCTCCCTCACTAACACATTCTCCCTCTCTCCAGTACCCAGGGATTGTTGAACTTCCACCCGAGCTCCCTCATTCTCACTCATGCTCGCCTCACCTTCGGATTGGCTAGTCTCAGTCGGTTCTGACTGAGACTCATCCGGATAACACTCTTGAATATAAGCCCGAACCCGTTCCAACCCCCTTGACCTCAGCAGCAAAGATAGAGGTATTTTCATTATCGGCACTGTGGGGGCCCCCTTTGGCAGAGTTAACTTTTGAATCGCCACAGTGGGGTAGACGTCTGCCTGCGGACGTTCATGGATATCGTCATCATGGTCCATGGCATACTGGATGATTAGTTGTAGAAACCGCTGTAGGGGAATATATTTTCTTCCTTTCTTGGTGCCCCTTTCCACATGGACTCTTCGTAATTCCTCGAAAAGGAAAGCAGCATAATCCACGTGTCGGTCAAAGACAAAGCCTGTGAACATGGCTAGCACCTGAGCAGACGCAGAGTCGTGGCCGGAATGCTTCGCGGTGAAGCATTTGTTGATTACATCAAAGAGTATTCGCCAGTGAGATTGGAGATTTTTAGTGCGGAAATCTGAGGGTTTGGAAAGAGGGCCATCATAACCCAGAGTTTGGATTTCAGCTAGGGTTTCGGTGATGGAAGGGTTTGGATCAAAATGTTTGCAGGTTGGAAGGTAGAATTCGGCTGGTAGGTGAAGGATGTGGCGAATGGCGGATATAGTGAGTTTGACTGGAACGCATTCGATGGTAGATGTAAAGTGAGGTTCGAGGTCAGAAAAGTATTGTAGCCTGTTCCAGAATTGTTGCAGATAGATCTGGGGAACAGCTATGGCGGTGGATAAGGCGTAATAGATTGGATGGCGAGTGAGGATGTCGAATGCAAGGGTTTGTGGTTCTTTGGTTATGATGGAAACGTCGAGTTGCTAGTTGTGCGGAATAAACTCGACAAACTCGGCGTTGGGGAGGATGGATTATTCTGGGAGTTGGGCGTTATTGTTTGGGATGGGGGGATGGGGTATGGTAAGAATGACTGTTGGTTCCATCATCCTGCAATGTGCATCAGAGTTAGAATAAGAAGACTTTTAACTGATAAGGCATTGATGTGAAGTCTAGATTAGTGTGAAATAGAAACTGCCTAATCTGTTTAGCACCGGGTCTTTATTAGTAGAATAAAATTCTACATTTAAAGTCCAAAGTCAATCGTTAAGAGACCGATGTTAGACCAGACTTTTTCACTCAAACACCAGTCCTAACTCTAATCAATGGCGCACTATGAGGAAAATATTTTTGTATTTTTGACTTTATATAAAAAATGCAAAAATGGAAAAATGAAAAAATTTGAAAAATGCTAAGTGTTGGATTTCGGATGGTCCGAATTCAGATGAACAGTGTCACCGAATTCGGATCAGGCTGAAATCCGGATGATGCATGAAAGGGTTGGGTGGGGTCCTAATTCGGATGAGGTGACAGTGTTGGCCAAATTCGGATGGGTGTCCGAAATGCATGCAAGTGGTGATGTGGGTGGTCCGAATTCGGATGGTGCATGAGCATAATCCGAATTCGGATGTGGACCGAAGTAGATGTATGCAATGAGATGGAAAGGACAGATTTCGGATGGAATCTAGAATTCGGATGGGAACCGAATTCAGATTTCATCCGAATTCGGATGAACAGTGTATGATGAATGTTAACTTAGAAAAATATTGAACAATTTAAACATACTTTTGAAGAACCGAATTCGGGTGCACAGTGATCCGAGTTCGGATGCACAGTGTCCGAATTCGGTTGTACAGTTGTAAAAATTTTGGAAATTCTTCTAAGGGACACATCCGAATTCGGGGCTTGGTCCGAATTCGGATGGTCCGAAGTGCAGCAGTTCATTTATGATGTTCATGCAGCATGCAACGTGAACAGTGGTGATTTTGACAAAAATGCATGAAATTACAGATCCTAGTCTAAAAACATGTAAGGAACAATTTATATAATAGTAAATAACTAAACAAAGTAGATTTATCCTCCTAAAAATAGTAAAAACCAAAATGAAAAATGAAGGAAAAAAAACGAGAATCAAACAGTTAAACTAGGAAGATAAATGCTAAAATAAAAGTAGAAATGTGTTACCTGATGATGCCGAAGTGAAGAAATGCAAGAAAAATGGAGAAAAATGATGATCCACAAAGCTTGAATTCGTGAAAATGGAGGTTTGGGCGGTGGGTTGTGCGACGGTGAAGAGAGAAAGAAGAAAGAAATATCTTGAAGATGGAGAATTTGACCGTTGACCCGCCCTATTTAAAGGGAGCGGGTCGGGTCGGGTGAGCAAAGGTCCGCGCCCAAAATGGTGTGGATCGCCGGATATTAATTCACCACACACACAAAAAAATCTTGGGCTCATAAAAATTGAAACAAGATTTTTATGAAAAAGTTGGCCCAATATATTACATCTTTTTGTGATTTTCTTAAAAAATAAGCAAAATAAAATATTTTTGATATTTTCTTTGATCATTTTCGATGAGACAAAAATAAAATAAACTAAAATAAGATATTTTTGGTTTTTTGATAAATTTGAATAATTAAAATCTTTTTGGGATTTTCTGACCTATTAAATTAAACTTAAAAATAAATTAAAGGGAAAATTATGCAAAAAACCATCAAAGTACAAAATTTTTTCGATTAAGTCCCCATTTCATTTTTAATTTCTGATAAGTCCCCAAACTGCTTAAACCTTTTAAATTGGTCCGTTAACCTGTTATAACAGGTTAACATGCTTAAACCTATTTTGCAAAAACCATCAAAGTATAAACAAAATTTCGATTAAGTCCCCATTTCATTTTTTTCCCTTATAAGTCCCCAAACTAATTAAACCTTTCAACTTTTCGATAAAATAAAACAAATTTTTTTAAACTTTTAAAAACGACGATGTTTATTACGATGACAGAGAATGTCATGTTTGTCTAGACCAAAATAAATTGGTTTGAAAACAATATTTTTTTCAAAACGACGATGGTTGTCTGAAAATAATAAATTTTGTTAAAAGTCCGTTATTCCGGATAATATAAGTTGGTTTGATATAATAACATAAATGATGATTATTTCGATCATATGTTTGTCTAGACCACAATTTTTAAATATATTTAACTAGTTCATCCCGACTAAACTTTAAACAATAAAAATGATCGTTTTGATTTATCATTTTGTTTTATTTTTTGTGCATCCACATATGTGTTACGTGAATGTCAATTGAACAATAACTTAAATTTATAAAACAACAAATAACATGAGTTTCATCAAGATAAGGGATTTATGTGGCAAAAAAATTAGTTGAGGGATTCATAAGACAAAATAATTTAGTTAATGGATTTATAAGACAAAATTATTTGGTTGGGGGACTTAATCGAAAAAAATCATAGATTTATAAAATCCACGTCAGCAATTGCAACTCACTTAACAGGTTACCGGTAACTTTTCTTGAAAAAAACACCAAATTGGTGATTTTTATTTAGTTAAGGGACTTATCAGACAAAAAAATTGATTGAGGGACTTAATCGAAAAAAAACTTGTAGTTTGGTGTTTTTTGTGAAATTTTCCCTAAATTAAAATATAACCAACCTAAAATTTACAAGTTAACTACTAAAATTAAAAAGAAACAAAGAATGATATAAAAATTAACATCCTAACTGTACTCCCCCTCAAATAGATACCTGTTCCTTTCTTTTTCCTTTTCAGATTAAGCTCGTGAACCCTTTTAGCCTTAAAAATACAGACAAACCTGGATATTGTTTGCGTCTCACTCCGTGATGAACAATTCACACAGCAATTTGTCAGGATCATTAATTATTAAAAATGTACACAGATAAGGAAATATTGAGTTTCAATGTTGTGACACAATCCTTAAATTTAAATAACAGATATTTTCTAAAATAAAGGAATTTCAATCATGATAGATTGAAATAGAATTATTTTAGACAATGTCTGATATTTAACTAGAAGGTGGATTCAACATGCCGATATGGGATACTAAAAACTGAAAACGAGGTTCGTCTAAAGCTTTAGTAAATATATCCGCAAGTTGATATTCCGTGCCAACAAAATACAACTCAATGGTTCCCTTTTCTACGTGATCTTTAATAAAGTGATACCTGATATCTATGTGTTTTGTTCGAGAGTGCTGCACGGGATTGCAAGAGATGGCAATTGCACTTCGAGAATCACAGTTAATTGGGATATTGGTTAGTGAGAATCCAGAATCGCGTAATTGTGTTCTCATCCACAGCACTTGAGAGCAACAGCTTGCAGCTGCTACATACTCAGCCTCAGCTGTAGATGTGGAAACACAATTCTACTTTTTGGAAGACCAACTCACCGGTCTATCTCCTAAAAACTGTATTCCTCCAGACGTGCTTTTTCTATCAACTCTACAACCTGCAAAATCAGCATCTGAAAACGCGGTAAGATCGAAATCGGTTCCCTTTGGATACCATAGACCAAGTTCAGGTGTACCCTTAAGATAACGAAAAATGCGTTTTACCCCAGTTAGGTGTGATTCTTTTGGGTCGGCCTGAAATCTAGCACAAAGACTTGTTGAAAACATTATATCCGGCCTACTAGCAGTCAAGTATAGTAAGGATCCTATCGTCCCTCTGTAAGTTGTATTATCGACACTTTTCCCAGAAGGATCGGTGTCTAACTTACAGTTGGAGGCCATGGGAGTTGCGATTCTCGTGCAAGAGTCTAACTTATACTTCTTGAGAATGTCAAGAGTATATTTCGACTAGTTCACAAAAACCTCATCCTCAAGTTGTTTGACTTGTAATCCGAGAAAAAATTCATTTCCCCCATCATACTCATCTCGAACCTGGACTCCATTAGGGCTGAAAAATCCTTACAAAAATTACTGTCAGTAGATCCAAATATAATGTCGTCGACATATATTTGTACTAGCATTATATGTGGGCCTTCCCTTTTTGTGGACAGAGTTATGTCCACCACACCTTTTTAGCTACCAGCAGAAATAAGGAAATTTGAAAAACTATCATACCATGCTCGAGGTGCTTGATTAAACCATAGAGGGCTTTATCTAGCACATAAACATGGTCAGGTTTATGTGAATCAACAAAGCTTTGTGGTTGTTCAACATACACCTCCTCGTTAAGTTCACCGTTTAGAAAGGCAGTCTTGACGTCCATTTGGTACACTTTGAAATCTTTGTGTGCCGCGTACGCCAAGAAGATTCTGATTGCTTCGATCCGTGCAACTGGAGCGAAGGTCTCGTCATAATCTATCCCTTCTTGTTGTCGGTAGCCTTTGGCAACAAGTCTTGCTTTATTTCTTATCACAATGTCGTTCTCATCTCGTTTGTTCTTAAAGATCCACTTTGTTCCGATGACTGTACGGTCTTTTGGTTTGGGAACTAACTGCCATACTCTTAGTTGTTCAAACTGGTTGAGTTCCTCTTGCATTGCAACTATCCAATCTGGATCTGTCAGGGCTTCATCCATTCGAGTGGGCTCTATCATACTAAGGAATGATGCGAAGAGGCATTCATTAGCAGATGCCCTACGAGTTTGGACTCCTGTTGATACATCACCAATGATTTGATCTGTTGGGTGACTTCGGGTCCATTTAATCTCGTGTGGAAGGGGTGCTCGGGATGGAACCTCTGTGGTTAATGTGGGGATGGATGAAGATTCATGGTCAATGGTTTCAAATGATGGTACCATTGGTTCCGGTTCGATTCCCGAGTGTTCAGGTGAAGGAAGTATTGTTGGTATTATATGTGAGGGTATTATAGGAGTAGATTCAACTGCGGGTGTGTCGGTGGATGATGTAGATGGATGAGGGTATGTTGATGAAGATGGAGCGGAGAAACTTTGTGGCGCAGTTGAACTAGAATGATTACCTACATTATTGACAACATTAGAAACACTAGCGTTAGGACCGAAAAATTCAACATAAAAAAGATCAAACAAATTAACCAAATCTGAGAAGAAAAAGAAATGGGGTTATTAGAAAAGTCTCCAGGCATTTGAGTAATGCGAGGTCCTGATTGATCAACTTCGGGTGCCAGTTCAGCCAACTCATCAAATGTGACATGCACGCTTTCATTGACTGTTCTGGTTCGGGTATTGAATGCGCGATACGCCTTCGTGTTGGATGAGTATCCAATGAAGATCGCTTCATCCGCCTTTTCGTTAAACTTCCGTAGGTTGTCTTTGTCGTTCAGCATATAGCACCTGCAACCAAATACACGTAAGTACTTGATAAATGGTACTTTATTCAAAAAGAGTTGGTAAGGAGTTTTGTTAAAGCGCTTATGGATAATGGAGCGATTTTGTGTATAGCATGTTGTTGATACGGCTTCGGCACACAAGAACGGAGGTAGCTTCGAGTATTTGAGCATTGTATGAGCGGCTTCCATAAGCGTACGGTTACGCCTTTCCACGACCCCATTTTGTTGAGGTGTTCGAGCAGCAGAGTATTGATGCTGAATACCTTTGGATCGAAGGAAGCCCTCAACTACCGAGTTCTTGAACTCCGTGCCGTTATCTGATCTGATTGATTGCACTGACAGCTGTTGTTGGGTCTCGACACTCTTTATAAAATCTATGATTTCTTGAGCTGTCTCGTCCTTGGAACATAAGAACCTGACCCAGGTATATCGTGAATAGTCGTCAACGATAACCAACACATATCGTTTCTCGTTTATGCTTTGAGTCCTCATTGGTCCGCATAAATCCATGTGAAGTAACTCCAATACTCTTTTTGTTGATGGTTCGGGCTTTGGTTTGTGAGATGATCGTTTCATTTTTCCTTTCTCACAAGCTCCACACAGATGGTCCTTTTCATAGCGCAGTTTAGGAAGACCTTTAACCAATTGTTTCGCAGCCAGCTTGTTGATATTATCAAAGTTCAAATGGGATAATCTTCGATGCCACAACCAAGAGTCTTTTGAAGAGGCTTTTGATAGTAGGCAAATGTTATCCTTCACTATTAGCTTAGCTACGTCAATGGTGTAGAGGTTAGAGTTTCGGGAACCTGTTAGGATTTCTTTTCCATCCATACTCTTAACACTGCAATTCTTAGCTATAAAAGTTACTTCTAGTCCTTTGTCACAGAGCTGTCCTATGCTAAAAAGATTATGTGATAACCCCTCAACATAGTCAACGTCCTTGATGACCAGATTATTTAGAACTAAGTCCCCGTATCCTTTGATGTGAGCCTGATGGTTGTTCCCGAATTTTACTGTTCCGCAATACTGTTCAACAACGTTGGACAACAATTCTCTTCTTCCGGTCATGTGCATGGAGCAACCCGAATCCATATACCAAATGGACTTAGCCTGAAAAACACATAAATTCATATAATGAAAAACTATATGCATTCAAACACATCCATTTTTAATTCACAATCAAACCGTGTTCTGAACCGAGATGTTCAGAAAACATGATGAGATAAGACCGGGTCCTGGGCTGTGTGCACAGAACCCAAACATGTCGGTTTAAGCACAACCGACAAGCAAAAGAACGGGTCCTAGTCTATGGTAACTAGAAGCCATTTCTTTGAAGAACGGGTCTTGATCAGAAGTAACCAAGAACCATCTGCATAAAGATCACACAACATTGGGTACCCACCTCAATATGGGTCCCTTTTTGTTAGCATTTCCAGATTTATATGGCACGTGTACAGTTTTAGGAACCCATTTAGCATTTGCGTGTGGTCCGGATGCATAACCTTTTGGAATCCATTGAAGATTGGATTTATTGGGCTTTGGAACCTTAGGCGCTGAAATTGCCTTTGGTTTTTGTCTTTTTGAGACCTTTTTGACCGTTGCTTTGGTTTTGGGCCTTGGCAACGGACAAATCTCAATTTTATTTGAGGCCGATGATGCAACATTTTTTGTTTTCTTTTTCCGAATTCGTTTAACAGGATATGGCATGAAAGCATTCATTTCTGGAACCTGTCGTCTATATCGAGTTGGACATAGATTAAATAAATCATTGAAAGAGTACTTTAAAGGAACAACAGAATTCGGTACGTCATTACAAGTATTGTCACACACATTGTTACATAAATTGTCTTTAGAGATTACAGACATCCTATCTCTAGTAACAAATTCATTTGGCATTAAAGCCTTCTTCACAGAAAAACTCGTAAAATCCAGCATGGTGGTTTTTGGGACTCTTCTTATATGATCTGTAAGAACAAAACGATTAGAGTCAGTAAGCATGGAAGATTTAGACTTAACAGAATTTTCTTTTTGTTGGTGAGTGGGTTTCTTAAAAGACTTGGATTGATCTGAGTCTTTTTAGAAACCTCATTTTTGAAAGGTTTTGAACACTCACCTTTGTAAATGACAGAAGAAGTTTCAGCTTTGGCCTTACCTTTATTTGATGACATACATGGAATTTTTGTGGAATGAGAAACTGTTTGTTCTTTTGAAAGATCTTTCAATTTTTGTGAAACCATTTCAAAATTTCTCTGTAGACAGTAACTTCCACAGATTGTTGAAAAGATTGATTTACCAATTTTTTCTTCGCTCTTAAGAAGAGCATCTTGAAGATCAAGTTCTTTCTTTTGAGACGACTTCAATTCCTTTTCTAAAATAGTGATTTGTTGTTGAAGAACTTTTGCAGGAATATAAAGTTGAGGAGTTGATTCTACGGTTTCTGTTTTCAATTCAGCTTCTGAATAAGTTGACAAGAAGTCTTCCTCTAAAGTGGGTACTCTAGAAGAATAACTCTCGTTAAGTTCTTCATATTGAAAAGAAATTTCTTTATCTTTACGAGCGACACGTTTCTCATTTTCTTGGTTTAAAACTTCTTTTGATGACTCAAAAAAGAAAGATTTAAGACCGGCTCCCATATAATTCATGTCATAAAATAAAGGTAAAACATTTTTTGCTTTTTCCAAATATTTAGGATTTTTAAAACCAATTCCTTGTTTGGAATGATAAAACCTAGTTTCTTTGGGCTGATTTAAGTCATTAGTTTGTTCTGTTTGACCCCTTTTTAAAAATGCATCGTCAAGGGTCTTTATTCTTGAGTACAAACTTATCCTTTCTTCTTCAATCATTTTGTATTTTTCTAAACTGTCTATATTTTCCATATTTACCGCATCTAATTGTTTTGTAAGTACAGAAATTTCTTCTTTTAAAGAGAGTTTTTCTTTTGATAGCGTGTCCATGCAAGATTCAAGATATATATTCCTATCCTGAACATCTACTTTTTCTATTAACATCTGTTTTATAACATTATGATTAGTTAACCACTTTGAGTGATATAATTCAGATGATTCTTTTTGTGTTTGAGCTTGATGTTCAGCCTGTACACACTTTGCAGTTTCAGCATTTAATCTAGCTTGTAGATCAAGAATATGTGTGTGTAGTGTACATTCATTATCTACAAATAAATTATTTACATGTGCAGGAATGTAACAGGAATATACCTCATTCGACTCAGAACCGGATGTAGAGCATTCGGGATCGTTGGTTGTGGTCATCAGACATGCTGGTTGATTTTTCAATGTCTCCCCCTCAGCAGCATGATCTGAATTTTCAGCAGTGGAAACAGCACAGATCTCCAACCCAATACAATCAACCATGTAACAGTTCTTGCCCTTGTCCTCATCCTCGTCGGTGTCTTCAGCATCCCAGTAGTCTTCCTGGGCGACAAGGGCAAACGCATCCGTTTGTTTCTTGGCGGCCTCGAGCTTCCTCTTATAATAGGCGACGTCTCTGTCAAAGTTGTTCTTGCACTCCCGAGCAAAGTGGCCCGGTTTACCACACTTGTAGCAGAGACGCTCATCTGCGGCCTTCGGCTCGTCTGCTCTCGGCCGTTCATCCCTTCTCTCCGCCGGCCTCTTGTCGGTGCGGCGATGTTCTCGACTGTCATCTCTTCTTCTATCCCTTCTTTCAGGCTCTCTCCGCTCATCTCGGCGGTCATCCCTACGATCATCCCGTCGATCGTCCCGCCTATCATCCCTTTGATCATCGCGCCTATCGTCTCGCCTTTCATAACGACGATCATCTCGATAGTCGCGCCTGTCGTCATACCTCCTGTTGGTACACCTTGTGTGACGATAGCAGTCTAATCGATCTAACATTTTGGGTTAAGTAATATTCAGAGTATTGAGAGTTAACGAGTGTTTTGATATATATGTTTATATATGTTTGACTGTTATTGATTGTGTGTTTGAACTTGATGTAACATATTACAAGAAGTTCAAACATAAAGTTCAAAGATTAACTCATTCATAAGGTAAAAACATAAGTTTCAACACTTAGGTGTTTAAGTGTTTTGGCTAGATTCGAATTATATAAGGGTAGACATTCGAATCTGTGATAGATTCGAATGTAGCCTTAGATTCGAATGTGCCCAGATTCGAGAGTGTCATTGTGGACAGACTCGAATGGGCCTTGGGCCAGATTCGAGTTTGGCCCACATCAGACTCGAATCAGGGTCTATAATTAGGGATAGACTCGAGTTATTATCAGACTTTTAGCAGAATTCGTGAGTTATTAAGCTTAAGGCGATCTCGAGTTTATCATCAGCTTTAGGTCCGTTTCGGAGAGAATCAGTTCGTAGGATCGTTCGTGTGTCGTTCGTTCAGCCTCTGATAGTCTCCGTGTTTCGTAGTTGAGAGTTGTCTGTCTAACCGTTAACGAGGATTCCGCACTCGTTCACGGATCCGCGTCTAGATAGATCTCGTAGTGGTAGACCTTACAAGTGGTATCAGAGCCTACGGAGTGTTCTTGGTGTTCTTCGTGTTCATCAAATACATTCTAGGTTTCTTGACGCTAGTTGGACGGTGTTTCTCTCAAAATCGAGTTTTTGAGCTTAGCAAATTTATATTCAGAAAATACTTTGTGGTTTTTCTCGTTTTTGATCGAAACCATTATTTTTCGTTAGAAAAATACTGGTTTATCCAGTTCTATTAATGTAATGCTTTTAACCCTCTGGGGGCACCATGTCCAGTTGCACTTAAAGAGCATTTGCAGCAAGATCCATCAGTCGAACTGATCGTAGTATTCGTACAAAAAGAGCCGAAGCAGACTAATCTTCCTCTGAACACAATTTCCGTATGCGGCACAAAAAATTAGCACGCAGATTCAGATGTTCTTCCGCCGACTTTGCGCTCATTGGGCATATTTGACAGCTCTGATGTGTGGATGCTGTTGTACTGAGGTTTCGGTTCTTCCGATCTTCCTAACCCTAAGAAACGCGCGATTCAGTGTGTCATCAGTCTCTGCTGGTGACGATTTGTGTCTCTCCAGTGAAAAAAACGCAGGTAGCAGTCTTTGGTTCGGACTGCCGCTGAGATTTTGTCGTCTTGCCAACAATACGTTAGGGATGCTGACTGGGCGTACAGCAGGCCGGTCTTCAGTAGCTGAAGTGATATGCCATCAACAGGTTCCCACTAGAGCATCCTAGAGATTGATGTAAACTTGTCCTCATTCAGCTTGCATATGCCACGTATATAGCCCATTTGGCTGGTAGGGCATCAAGAAAGCTTGTTGTTCTTGGCGTATCGGTAACCTCAATCCCGTGGCTCTCAAGTTCCGTCAAAGCTGAAGAAACGGGATTGATGTTCATCCAGTTGTTCATCCTTTAACGCCTTGATAAGAATTGTGAATGTTGTTTACCAACTCTGGTAAAGGCATTTCTCCGAACTCTAGGATTTCGCCCTCACAACCTCGTCTCTCTAGTGACCTCCCAAAGTTCTTGTTGCTGTCCTCTGAGTCTAAATGTGTGTAGAATATCCCGCGGTCACACGCATTTCGGATTAGAGTAGAGGAAGCTTGTTTCTCGGCTTCAACAATTTTCTTGTCATCCTCCCTTCATATTTGGTCTGACAAGACTTTTGACGGCTTCTATTCTGACACACCGTGGCATTGGATATACCCTTCTTCAGAGCACACCCACCATGCGCATTGTCGTATGCAAACGACTAAATCAGCTAATCGGTCTTTCCACCACTATAATAATCGTGACCTTCACTCAGCTTAGGCGGGGGTTTGCCTTCCCGGAACCTGTGGTCCATTTCTAGGAATTTCTCAGAAGATTTTGACATACGTTACGAAAGTAAATGAATTTGAACTTAATTAATTTAATTTCGAAACTTGATTTAGAATCAATTCTTTCCGAATCTAGTAGATTCGAAACTCATTAAAGGTTAAATCTTTTGGGATTAAATCGAAGTAAGGTGTTTTAATTCAATTAAACTCGAAATATGTCAGTTTCGAAGTTTCACTTGATTCAGGGCCTTAGATTCGAAGGTCAGCAACAACTCCGAGGGAAACAGCCAGATTCGAAGCACTTATCGAAACTATACTAGATACTCGAACTGATTCGAAGTAGAACGACTCGAGACCCTCTTCGAATGAAGCATAAACTCGACACAAGTTCGAAAGCCTACTGATCCAGACTCGAAAGGAGCAGATTTAGGTTAGACTCGAGACTAAGTGTAGACCCTAATTACCCTATTAGATTCGAGCGCTTGCAAACTCTGAACTAAAACAGTTATATACTTGATTTTTTTACCAAGAACGATTTTTCAGATTA
>JAANYP010009570.1:135000-243633 GCA_020465985.1 Centrapalus pauciflorus | reverse complement strand
ACCAAATGGTGGAGTTTCTGAAAGTTCATCCGTTGAACTACGCCATGACTGCATCTCCTGGTGTCATGTACCAGGAGATGGTGTATGAGTTCTGGTATACCTGTGCCTATATCCCAGAAACCAAAGTCATCAAGGGCACCATACTCAATGGGTCTCAGACCATTGAGATCAACACTCACCTGCTCAGGGAAGTTCTTCGACTCCCTGTGGTTGCACAATATGATCGACCACAGCCTGAAGATGAACAGATGAAGAATCTGTTGCACTTTTGTGGTGTAGCAGAACCAAAAATTGGAGCAACACTGTTCAGGAAGGACCTCTCTCCTACCTACAGCTTCTTATTCGCCTCTGTGGTGATGTGCTTCAGTAGTAAAGTTGGTTCCTTTGACCAACTGAGCCGTGATGAAATCCCTGTAGTTCTGCAGCTTGTGGATGGAACTACCATGGATATGGCCAAATGGATTTTTCTGAATCTGAGGAACCTGGTGCAGCAGGAGTCAAGACCAGCTGCTGTTCGATATCCCAGGTTTCTGAGCCTCATTTTCAAGCATGTATGTGGTGAGCATCTCTATAACTCTCAGCCTCTTCTTAAGACTGCTGCATTCCCAGTTATAGGGAATAGAGTTTTCTATACTCCAGTCCTGCAGAATGAGCCTCCTCTATCAACACCAATGAGGAAGCTGCTAGGTTTGGTGGAAGGACCCTCTACTGTGAGGGTGGATCCAGAGACTGCTCCCACCAGAAAATCCAAAGCCAGGTCCAAGCTTGTCAAAAGGACCCTGGCAACTGAAGCTGGGCCTGTGAAAAAGAAGGCCAAAACAGCTCAGTCCGAGTTTGTTCCTTTAGCCTCTGTGGCTGAGGGAGAGCAGATTCCTCACCTTGGCTCATCTGTTGAGCCTGAAGCCTTTGTGGCTGGTGCCTCTGTGGCACAAGAGACGATGGAACAGGCCAGCCCCACTGTTCCTAGCCCAGTCTCACATCCTGTCCAAACAGATACTCTCCCTACTCCACAATCACCCACATCATCCGTCCATTACCAAAGAAAATCCTAGCTAAAAAGAAAACAGCCCACAAAACCACCTTCTCTGTTCCCTCTCAACAGGGTTCAGTTGTAAAAGAAGCAACCCCAGCTGCCTCTCCTATTTTGGGAGAAGGTTCAGCTCATTTGGAGCCTGCTTCACTCCAATCTGAGTCACCCTTGAGTCAGCCTAGACCCTCTGGTTCCTCCCAACAGGATCCAGTTGTACAAATGGAGATACCCACATCAACTATCCCAGCCTCCCAACAGGCTGAGGATATTGAAAGACAGGAGTCCTCTCCACTCCATACTGTGTCCACACTGTCCCCCACTCATATCTCCTCACACCCTGAGTCCGCACGAGGTGCCCACGCTGCTGATATAGACCAATCAGCAGCTCAGCCTCAAACTTCTGTTCCCCATGATTCAGCTGTTCAACACCAAACAGCTGCTGAGGGACCAATATCCCACGCTGATGAACCTCAGGGATCATACCATCCCTCTGGTGAGGCTGCTCCCTCAATGCAAATTCCATCAGCAGGTTTCACCACTGCTCATGTCGAAATGCATATTCCATCTCCCAATGATGAGGTGCCTTTAGACCAAGGCACTGCAGAGGGAACCACCACTGGTCTTCATGAGGGTGTTGCAACACAAGCAGCATCTGAAAGGCCCAAAACATCATCACCTTCTCCTGGTGATGCAGCTACAGCCGCTGCTGAAGGACCTCTTGATCCCTCTAACCTGGGCCATCTTACTTTTGCTCAGGCTATGGAGCTTCTATCCCAAGTCCCTATTCCCTCTCCATCACATCCTCATACACCAGCCTCATCATCATCATCTCCCTCTACCCACTCCAAACAATCCACCCATACACCACCATCTCCCAAAGACCTGCCTTTGAAGGATCAGCTTTCTTTGCTGACCAACAAAGTTGGTTCTTTGGAAAACACCATGCACTCCCTACCATCCATCATCTCAGACTCTGTGTCTAAGCAGCTCAAAGGATTCTTTGATATGTTTAAAGAATCCTTCCCAATTCCTCCTCAAACTGACAACTCTCCACAGCTGATTGCACTCACTGCACAGCTGCAACCTGTATCCACTTCTCTCTCCTCTATCCTCTCCTTACAACAGTTTCTGTGTCCTCCATGGCAGCCATTTCCCAACAGCTGTCATCTATCCTCACTTCTTGCAACTCTACTCTTCCTAACACTTTGGCCAGCTTACAGACCATCATTGGTTCCCTATCCAACTCTGTATCATCAGACCTTGCTGATGTGCGAGATTCTCTAGAACTTCATCTTGCACAGCTGCAATCTCTGCTGTTCACAGCGTCTGATAGGGAAAATCTTCTTAAGTTGACCACTTTTGCTGATTCCCACACATCTTCTCTTCAAACCTGTCTTTCCCAACTTAGTGAGGTGAAGGATAACTTGGCTTACTTAGTGAACAGCCTTGTTGGTCATAAATCCTCTAAACCTGCTGGCAAGCCTGCTGACTTTATGTCTTCAGGCAGACCAGGTGTTGAAGTCGCTGCTTCATCTCCTTCAAAGGGGGAGAAGTCATCTGCCTTGAAGACTAAGTCTAAGGGGGAGAAAACTTCTTATCCTAAGGAGATACCAGTGTCTGCAACTCACACTGGTCAGCCAGCAGAGATTTTTGAAACAGGTGCTGCTGAAGGTGCTTCTCAAGCTACTATGCCTACTCAGGCTGTCTCTCCAAACCCTGCTCAGTCTAAGGGGGAGGAAATCATTCCTGAGGACAGGCCTAGCAGCAAAAGGAGGCACCTTATTCTATCAGAAGATGAAGAAGAAGAAGAAATTCCTGAAGCTGCTGTCACTAAAGCAGCAGCTAAAGGAAAAGAAACGGTAGCTGAGGATCCTATGCAGCAGAAACAGGCAGAAATGCAATTTCACAAGACCAGAGCCAAAGAGATGGGCCTCCCTATGCACAAATACTTTGAGTTTAGGGATGAACAGCTTCAAGCTCTGGAGGAATTAAGAAAAGAAGAAAAATCTGCCAAAGCTGCTAAGTCCTTTGCCCTCCAAGAAGCAAAGAAAATTAAAATGTCTACCTTGGAGGTGCAAAAGAAAATAATGGAAGCTGCCAGGAAATCAGCAGGAGAAAAAGAGAAGGAAGTAGAGAAAGGTACTCAGGTCTCTGTGACCAAATCAACAGTACCCTCTGCCAGAGCCAAATTCCACTTTGACAACTTGGCTAGAAAGAAATTTCATGATGTTGCTATTAGAAGGCTTGCCAAGGAAGCGATTGTCAAAGCTGTTCCCATTTCAAGAAAAGGCACACAGTGGAAACTTCAGATCACCAGGATGGGTGCAACAGGCCCTGAAATGGAATCCTACGATCACACTGATGTTGCACAGATGGGATACAGGGAATGGGTGGAACTGGCAGTTGCCCTGAGCCAGTCTAAGTCAGAAACGGCTAAGACTATCAGGGCATACATCAAGAAGCTGATGGAAAGAGTAAGTGAGCTGGGCCTGATTCCAAAAGAAGTAAAAGAGGGTGTCTCTGTGACATACCCCAAAATAAAGGCCAGAAGGACAAAGAAGGATACAGAGATGGAGCTTCTCCTTACGCTGATTGAACAGGGCGACTATGCCCTTGAAATAAAAGGAGTTGATCATAGTCTGCCTAAAGGAATAGAGTTTGAGGATGGCAAGATTATTGAAGAACCTGAGCTGGGGGCATTTTTTGTAGATCCCCTAACTCAGAAGAAGTGCTTCCAAAGAGCCTCAGAGCTGTACAAAGTTGATCTGAGACAACTTGCCGCCTTCAGACTTGCAGTTTCATTTAGGCAGTCTAGCAAATGGAGAGCAGCCATCTGGGATCAGCTCAGAGGCTTCTATGAAAGAGGAGAACTCAATGATCCCAAGTTCATGATCATCAGGAGTGAAGTTGAGGAACTTGAGGATACAAGGGACGAACTGGAAAGGATGGTTAAGGATCCTTCTCCACTGATATGAAGTCCATCTACCATCTGGGTAGGTGAAGAATGGAAGCTGTCCATCAGTTGGACAGGTTTGCCATTATTTGCTCCCAACTCAAACAGTCCAAACATATTGTACATTAGTTGTACATCCTGTACATTAGTTGTATATCCTGTACATTAGTTGTACATTATTACATAAGTTGTAATTTTTGCTTTTACATTAGTTGTAAAATACATTAGTACATTAGTTGTACTCTTGTAAGAACATGTGTTGTTCTAGTATAGTCAAGAATCAGTGTACATATAAACTGATCTTTTACATTACTGTAATGTTGTAATTTTATTTCAGCAAATGTACTGTAAAAATATATAGTGATTTTTGACAAGACCAGCTTGAACTGGTTATTGCAAATAGGGGGAGATTGTTAGGCACAAAAAGGCCTCAGTCAAACCTGTTCTACATCTAAGGGGGAGATTTTATAATCAAACCTGTTGATGCATTTGAAGGTTGAATTTAAGGCCTGTTATATGCCTTATTGAAACCTGAAAATGATTTGCAATATCAGTCTAAAGCTGTTCTATATGTTGCATGTGTTGCAACTAAGACAGTTTGGTCCAAGCTGCTCTGTCTGCTGAACAGGCTGGACATAAACTGTCTACGCTGCTCTAACACTGTTGAGCAGCTTGGGCATTTTTAAAGTGTTCTGTTCTTGTGAACAGACCTGTTCCTTTGTGAACAGGCTAAACACTTTATGGAATTTGTTTCCAAGTCATCATGTATTGTTTTTGACTATAAGATCAGTTTACAAAGTCGAAGACAAAGTGGAAAACAGAACTGCTCAGCCTGCCCACGCTATTCTGTAACATGAAGACAAAAGGATATTTGAAAAAGGGTGACAGACCTTTTTCTTATATCAAAATAGGCCTTTACAGGGAAGAAAGACGCAAAGTTGACATTCCTAAATTAGTTAAAGGCAATGCAACAGTAGACAAAGTAAAAAAGACAAAAGTTCTGCACATATGAAGACAAGTCTGCTTTTCAGAAAAGTGCAGAAAAGGTTATGTTGTCTTTTCAACAAGACTTTTCCTTTTCATTCTGTCCAATGAAGATGTTTCTCTGAGATCCTCTAAGTGAGTATAAAAGGAAGCTTCTAAGGTCAGAAAGAGTGTGAAGAAAGCTAAGTGCTTAAACCAAGAGTGAACGTGCAAGTGTGATCTTCATGCATGCAAGTCTTCTGTAAACCAGCATCTGTGTGTCTAAGCTGTTTTACCTAAGCTGTTCCTTAAGTCTTGTAAACACAGTGAGTGCTTCTTAGTGAGTGTATTCATTGTATACTAGTTCGAGTCTGTCTTAGACTAGTAAGCATACTGTTGTATCTGTCATCTCAGCTTGAACTATTCCGCATTCAAGCTTGTTTGTAATTAACAAATTGTTGATAATACATACAAACATTGAGAAAAGAGTGTGTAGTTTTTAAATTGCTGTATTCACCCCCCCCCCCTCTACAACTTATAACTATATACTCTGGGAACCTCTCGGGACCTACATGAAGACATCTCTGAACTTCCACCAGACCGTTAGGTGGAGTTCAGAATTGATTTAGTGTCAGGCGCGACACCAATTGCTCGAGCCCCATATCGACTTGCACCTGCTAAGCAATTGCAAGAATTGCTTGATAAGGGACTCATACGACCAAGTTCATCTCCCTGGGGAGCTCCCGTTCTTTTCGTTAAGAAGAAAGATGGGACTCTCTGGATGTGCATTGATTATAGGGAGTTGAATAATGTAACAATAAAGAATAAATATACGTTGCCCAGAATAAATGATCTTTTCGACCAACTTCAGGGAGCTAGTTACTTCTCAAAGATCAGTCTTAGATCTGGCTATCATCAGCTCAAAGTTCGTGAAGAAGATGTCTCCAAAACAGCTTTCTGTACCAGATACGGGCATTACGAGTTTCTTGTTATGCCCTTTGGCCTCACAAACGCACCTGCGGCATTCATGGATCTGATGAACCGTGTTTGTAGACCAATGCTTGATAAGTCTGTTATCGTCTTTATAGACGATATTCTCATCTACTTGAAAACCGAAGCTGAGCATGCTGTGCATCTTAGAGAACTGTTAGAGTTGCTGCGCAAGGAGCGACTTTATGCCAAGTTCTCTAAATGCGAATTTTGGTTGCGACAGGTGCTCACAATCTCGATTTATTCACTTTAAGCTTATCTTTTCTTTAATTTTCATGCTCAGCGTTAACTTGCAAATCTTGAATCTTATCAGATACAATTTCTTGGACACGTGATATCCGGTGAAGGAATCGCTGTAGATCCTTCTAAAATAGGAGCCAGTCAAAACTGGGAAGCTCCTAAATCAGCTACTGAGATCCGAAGTTTCTTGGGATTGGTGGGTTACTACCGTCGATTCACTAAGGACTTCTCAAAATTAGCCGTGCCTCTTACCTCTCTTACTCGCAAGAACAATCCCTTTATTTGGGAAGAAGCTCAAGAGACCGCGTTCCAAACTTTAAAGCAGAAACTCACCGAAGCACCTATTCGGGCCTTACCCGAAGGCAATGAGGACTTTGTGGTCTTCAACGATGCTTCATATCAAGGGCTTGGGTGTGTTCTGATGCAAAGAGGCAGAGTTATAGCATATGCTTCTCGCCAACTCAAGGATCATGAAAAGAGTCAGCCGACTCATTGTAACAACCTAACTTTTGGCCCAACTTATTATCTGATTATCGAACCAATAATGTAATTTTATTACATTATTTGAATTATAATTTAATTAAGTTTTGAAATATTTAATTAAATTATATAAATATTTGAATTATGATTTAATAATTATTAAAGATAATTAAATAAAAGAGATATAAGATACAAAAATAATAGTGGGTTAAGTCGCAAACGTAATTGATTAAGTGTATAAACTTCAATAATATTTATTAATCACAAAATTAGAAATCAGACTCTCTCTCTCTAACTTTCTCTCTCTACTCTCTCTCTCTACTTCTCTCTAAGTTTACTCCCAAACCGACCGGCCGATTATCGAGTTTAATACGTCATCGGAAAGATCTCGAAGAGTACTACAACAATCTACGATTGCATGTGTGATTTCATACGAAATCTAAGGTAAGAATCGATTTCTTGAGTTTCCTTATTTTTCGGTTTTGATCAAATAATTCGAATTTATCATTTTTCATAAGATTAAAGCTAATTTAGCTTAAGTTTTAACTAGAATATGATAGATTACGTATGATATAATTGAACCTAGGCTTAATACTTAACATATTAGTGATTTTAGACTCAGAAATGAATGATTTAAAGCTGTAACTGATGAACAAATTCGAGAAACCAAGAACAAACTCGAAATGCATAAACAAACTCGATTTTGTTGCTAAATTCGAATATAGATTCGAACTTGAACCTTAAATTCGAATTAGGTTTCGACTTTAATCCTAAATTCGAATTAGGATTCGAATTTGACTCTATATTCGAATTTGATGAATTCGATTTTACCATATATTCGAATTTAAGCAAATTATTCGAATGTATTATATTAATTCGAATCTCATTCCCTAAATTCGAATATCTTGAATAAAACACATAAACAACACATAAAATAACAAAATAATTAGCTTAATGATTATATATATATATATATATATATATATATATATATATATATATATATATATATATATATATATATATATATATATATATATATACACACACACACACACATTGATCTTTTGGAGAATATTAATTAACAAAGAATATGAATGATCAGTCACTGAAATCAAGATCTATAAAGTTAAGAAATATTATCATTTAGAAATCATATGAATATATATGCATGATCATATTCCAAAATGTGACCTTATGAACATATAAACATCAAATAAGTGTATGACATGATTAGACATGCTTTCTTAAGAATTTAACTGAGCAAATGAAAGCTAAGAAAGATTCTAATGAGATTGATGATAATATAATCACGATATGAGACTTTGAGATTAAAGATCAACGAGCGAACACTGAATATATTATTCAGATGATTCAAAGGCTAATAAATATCAGAAATGATATGATTAACAGATTGAGCAACAAACAAAATGACAAGCATCTAAAAATCTAATATAAGTCAGATTGTGAGCAACAGAGCCAGAGCCAGAAAGTGAAAGTGCAAAAAACCAGTAACTGTGAGTTGTAGATTTTACTTTAACTGCAAATTATGTGAATTGAGACTTTTGTTGCATGATCCTGATTTTATTGGCATTCTGATCTTATTGAGCATATTGATAATTGCGATGATAACTATGAATTGTTGAGCCGATCATTTATTCTTGTAGCTTCTATTCTTTGACGAGTCATTTGATTGTTAAGCTTAACACCACCACTATTGCTCAGTGTTGGGTTAATGTTAGGCTTATGATGTGCTGATTTACGTGATGAAAGCACAGAGGGTAGCTAGAGCTGAGCATTCTGATGATACCCATATAGCAATTACTGGTAGCTAGCCCAGTACGTGGCTGATCCCCACTACTGATGCGTGTGTATGGAGTTATCATCATCCGAGCATTCTTAATGAATTTGTCTAAAAGTCTCAAGAGCCAACAGTTTTATAACTGGGAGCTGAGCAAAGTCGCGCATCTAAAGAGCATTAATTGGCCAATGTCCCTTCGAGATTGAGTTGTGCATGAGCCTAGTGCAGTGCATAAGCAATAGAGCTGAGCCGTGCATGAGCCGAGTGCAGTGCATGTGCTTCCGCATTCATAATTGCATGTTAAATGTGAAATTCTACATTCTCACTAAGCAAATAAGCTTACCCCGTTGTTGCATTATTTTTCAGGTAAAGGCAAAGGATTGGCTAGACCTAGTTCATAGGTCAGGACTTTGAAAGTGCTTGAAGTGCTTTAGAGCCTGTTTCAACTCCTTGGTATTTGATTGATGATTGAGCTTTGGGGTTCGGGGCTAGTTTACAATTGTGCTTCGATGTAATAGTCTAAAAGTCTGTCCCTATTACTTAAAATTTGTCTCTGATTGTAATTAACTTTAATTCCGCACTGTTAATTTTATCTTAGTTTCATGATTGATATTGCGTTGCTACTGGGCCTAGACTTAAGACCTTTGAGAAATCTTGGGTCTCACACTCATGACCTTGAACTTGCTGCTGTGACTTTCGCGTTGAAAACGTGGCGTCATTATCTCTACGGCACCAAATGTCAGTTATATACGGATCACAAGAGTCTTAAGTATATTTTCAGCCAGAAGGAGCTCAACATGCGCCAGCGACGCTCCATGGAACTCATCAAATACTATGACTGTGAAATTCTGTATCACCCTGGCAAAACAAAGGTGGTGGCCGATGCATTGATTCGAAAATCTTATTTCGCTAAATGTCTCTATACTCTGACTCATACTTCGTTTTCATCTACTCTGATCGATGAAATCCTTGTTGCTCAAGCCGAAGCCCTAAAAGAGGAAAACCTCAACTCTGAGGATATAAAAGGGCAACTGCAATTCTTAGTTGACAGCCCTCGTGGCTTAAAACTTTTCAAGAATCGAATCTGGGTTCCCAAATTTGGTGATATTAGACAGAAAATCCTTTCAGAAGCTCACTGTTCTAACTTCTCTGTACATCCTGGCAGCACCAAGTTGTACAACGATCTAAAAGCTGAGTATTGGTGGCCTGGTATGAGAAGAGACGTGGGTCAGCATGTCGAGAATTGTGTTACTTGTCGGCTAGTCAAAGCGGAGCATCAGCAGCCTTACGGTAGTCTTCAGCCTCTACCGATCCCCAAGTGGAAGTTCGATCATATAACGATGGATTTTGTGACGAAACTTCCTACTACGCGAAGACAACACAATGAAATATGGGTCATAGTAGACCGTTTAACCAAAGTCGCTCATTTCATTCCGATTCGGGAGAACTATTCACTGGAGAAACTGGCTAAGATCTACATAGATGAGATCGTTTCTCGACACGGGGTGCCATTGTCAATTGTTTCCGACCGCGACAGCCGATTTATTTCAAGGTTCTGGACTGCATTACAAGAAGGATTAGGCACCAAGATCAGAATGAGCACGGCGTATCATCCACAGCCTGATGGCCAAAGCGAGCGCACGATCCTTACACTCGAAGATATGCTGCGAACTTGTGTTCTCGAGTTCAGCGGTAATTGGGACGATTACTTACCTTTAGCAGAGTTTTCTTACAACAACAGCTATCACTCATCTATCGAAGCCGCACCTTTTGAAGCCTTATACGGACGCAAGTGTTGAACGCCTACTTGTTGGCATGAAGCCGGTGAAGCACCAATCGCTGGTCCCGAATTACTTCAACAGACTAACGACAAGATCCGAATCATTCGCCAACGACTGGAAACCACTCAATCTCGACACAAGTCGTATCACGACCGACGCCATAAGCCACTGGAATTTCAGAAGGATGATTATGTGGTATTGAAGGTCTCACCGATGAAAGGTGTGTTCAGATTCGGCAAGCGCGGCAAGCTAGCACCACGATTCGTTGGTCCTTTCAAGATCACCGAGCGTGTTGGAACTCAATCTTACCTTTTGGATTTGCCGAATGAACTATCAAACATTCACCCCGTGTTTCATGTCTCGCAATTGAGGAAGTGCAAGGAAAACGAAAGCGAAAACACCGATTAAATACCCGGTTATGTTTTACATGATAATACATATTTTTTTTATATTTTAGATCATATATGTTTCTTATTCTTATATTTATATCATATAATAATAAGTATTTTATTTATTTGTACATATATGTATAATTGTTGGTCAAATTTTTAATTGGTTTCTTTATAATTTTATTTACTTTTGTATCCGTTTATGATTTGAAGGTATAATAGTTATATTTAAACATGACATGGCCATGAAAGATAAAAAAAAAAAAAAAGATATTCAAAGAGTTTAGAAATTATTCTAAATTCCAACATGATTTAAAACGGACAATAACAACGCACACATAAATGTAATCACATGTTTAATTAGGTCTTAACCCTATTTAATTATTGCGAACGGGTCGATAACCAAAAGTAAAAAAATGTAACATAATTTTGAATTTTTTTGATAAAAACAGTTTGTTTTACGCATCATATTTAAAATTTTATTTTTTTAAAAAAATTATGCTATAACTTACCTTTTCACTACAGGTCGTTTTTAACGTAGTGCCAATTTGATCCGTTGGGTTGAGGTTATCACTCTTACCCAAGTTATTGCAATGTTCAATTCTATTGAAACTGTTAATTAAGTACAAACACGTATCAAAAGAATTAATTTTTAATAAATATTATCGATTAAATAAATATAATATACTTATTATACATATATACAATATTCACTAATAAAATTACTATTCATAAGTGGGTTATTCTAAAATGCACCATTTAATTATAATTTAATGAGGGTTAATCTAACATGCACCATCAACTATTTTATATTATAATATATAAATAGTTTACTTTATTAATTAAGTATTAAATAATTAAATTTATCATTAATATTTTATTAAACATACATCATCCACTAATGAAACTACCATTCATAAGTGGGTTTCTTTAGATGCACCAATTAAACAATAATTTAATGAGGGTTTTCTGACATGCACCATTAACTATTTTCTATTATCATATATAAATGGTTTATTTTGTTAGTTAAGTATTTTGTGAAGTATTAAATAATAAGTTTATCATAAATATCTTATTAATAAAATTTTTCTACATATAATATACATGTGATCCATATATCATCAATAATATTTTTCATGCATATGATAATATTACATGTGTTAAATTGTTACATTAAAGTTATTTTATAGTAATTTATAAAAGAATATTTATTTTTATGGTATTTTTGAAAAATATTTATGTTTATGGTATTTTTTAAATATCACAAGAGAAATTTAATATTGAATATATTATAATTTAACACTACAATTTCACATTATACATATATACAATATTCACTAATAAAATTACTATTCATAAGTGGGTTATTCTAAAATGCACCATTTAATTATAATTTAATGAGGGTTAATCTAACATGCACCATCAACTATTTTATATTATAATATATAAATAGTTTACTTTATTAATTAAGTATTAAATAATTAAATTTATCATTAATATTTTATTAAACATATATACATCATCCACTAATGAAACTACCATTCATAGGTGGGTTTCTTTAGATGCACCAATTAAACAATAATTTAATGAGGGTTTTCTGATATGCACCATTAACTATTTTCTATTATCATGTATAAATGGTTTATTTTGTTAGTTAAGTATTTTGTCAAGTATTAAATAATAAGTTTATCATAAATATCTTATTAATAAAATTTTTCTACATATAATATACATGTGATCCATATATCATCAATAATATTTTTCATGCATATGATAATATTACATGTGTTAAATTGTTACATTAAAGTTATTTTATAGTAATTTATAAAAGAATATTTATTTTTATGGTATTTTTGAAAAATATTTATGTTTATGGTATTTTTTAAATATCACAAGAGAAATTTAATATTGAATATATTATAATTTAACACTACAAATTCACATTTTATATCAATTTTTATAAAGTTTATTTATTATAACTATTATTGTGAGTGTGTCTATTTTATATAGAAGTTTTATACTTTTTTTCTAACATGAAAATATTAATATACTCAAAATACAATCAAACAAAAAATATTCCAAATAAATATCTGTAAGTTTTTGATTTATTTATTATTAACCAAAAATATAAAAATCTACTATCGAAAGAATGATTAAAATTAATAAATTTTAAAGTATCCATATAGGGATTATTATTTATTTATTTTTAAGTTAAATCAAACTAAAATAAACCATGTAAAATATATATTAAACCTAAACTTGAAAACATGAGAAAATATATTTGAATTAATAAATTTTCATATATCTATATATGAATTAGTAATAAGAACATCATGTAACTAAAATTTAATAATAAAATAAGATTAAATTTTTTTTTCGTGATTTATCTTTTATTTAGATATATAAGTTGCATTTACATATTTTAGATTAATATACATAAAAATTTGAGGTTTATTTTTTCAGTTTATTATAATTTATTGGAGTTTTTAAATTTTTTCTAAAGCATAATTTAATATAACATGATTTTATCTTACTTTTTACTTGATTGATAAAAAAACATAATTATACATCCGTCGCAACGCACGGACACCACATGACTTGTTAATAAACATTAAATGGTAGTGGTTAGTATTTTTTAAGTGTATGAGTTGCATTATTTTAATTTTAATTTTTAACTTTTAATTTTTAATTTTCGATTTTCGATTTTTGATTTTTAGTTTTTATTTAAATTTTTATATTATAATTTTTAATTTTCAATTTATAGTTTAAAATAAAACTTTAGTTGAACACATAATAATATAATATATTTATCAACAAAGCATTATAAACAAACATATTATTGAACATTCATATTATAAATAAATAATTGATCGACAATTTTTCATGTTGATTCATATTAAAAAATAATTATTCTAATAATATATTCAGTAATTCAAAATTGGTAGATGTTTTAATGCTCAACAAAAACCAAAATGACACCCTATTGGTGGAGAGGAGTTAACTTTATTTTTATTGCATTAACCCACACTCCAAGTTTTGTTTATATATATAGGGTTGGGATCATTGCAGAACATTAATTTAGTACAGAACTATAGAACCAATCTAAACCATTGGATTATTATATAACACTAGGGATAAAATGGTAATTATGCAATTAACATTGAATTAATAGTAGCCCACTGTTAGTGTGCATTCCCGAGTGGACACATGTATTCTCAGGGAATTTCCATTTGTAAAAGATATTAAAAAATATATTCATTAAGAAAAGACAAGGTGGTCCTTTGCTTTCCAGAAAAGGACACCCTTCCCCCATGGTGGAAAGGACAGGTACAGATGACAGGGAATGTTTTGTCCTCTAATAGAGACAAAACATGGACACAGCTGGGAAGAAGACAAAAATAGAGGAAAGATCCGTCTTCTCTTAGTATATACAAAAGGGAGCAACCCTAATTTGGGTGGTTCCTTGATCTCTTTCATCTTGATAATTTTTCTCTCAAAGAAATAGCATGAAACCTGACTTGGGCGTCGGAGGTGTCTCACAGGGAACCCTCCCTGTGTAGGCATGCTGACCCTTCTTTGTTATTATCATCTTGCAGAGTTTAGTCCAGAGTTTGTGAAGAACGAAGGTGTGATTTAGAAGAGCTAAGCTATTGGAGATCTGTTGTGCAAACAAATGGCGCCATCTGTGGGACCAGCGTGAAATAGCTCCGTTCTCTTTTCTATTCTACTCCTTTCAGATAGCTTGAACCTCTTCTTTCCCCATAATGACCAGCTCTAAAGAAACTTTCCAACCTCTTATCCCCACCTCGGAGCACCCTGTCATCCTAGAAACCCACCCCCCTAGAAGCCAAAACCCTCATGCCTCAGACCCCTATTAGACGGGGGGGGGGGGGGGGGGGGACCCTCCGTCATGGGAGGGAATGCTCAAACAGAAATTTCGGTCGATCCATCCTTTGTCCAGCAGAACTTCGAAACCCTATCACACCTCCTGGGGCAAGAGAGAGACAGGAGGGCCATGTTAGCCAGTGTGCAGGCGCAACTCTTTGTTCGTGAGGAGGAGGAGCGAAGACTGGCATCAGTTAACCTTCCGTCCCCTCCACCATGGATTACCCAGTAAACGACTTTCTCTCCTTCCGCGATGTTCTCTCAGGCATATCCTTTTTACCCTACTCATTGCCCTACCATGGCCACCTCTGTGACCATCATGCAAAACCCAGAAACTAACCCTTCTCAGACCCCACCTATATAAACACTGTCTCAAACCTCCACTGTTTTATCTACCTCTACAGCCAACTCGTTAGTTATCATGGGAGTTTCCACCCAGCCGGAAGGAGTTTGGTATCCCAGAGGACTTCTTGGAGTTGGCTTCGAAAATTATTGGCGCTATGGACCCAATTCTGGGCACCAGTAGGGATACCCGAATTGGATCAGCGGTGGTCCACATTACATCCCCCAGGGAACTTGGATTCCAGAAGGGTTCGCTAGATCATCGGTCCCGCCACCTCCTGTTACCAGCAGCTTGCCCTCAGAACCATCTCCTTTTGTCCGGGTGATTGAAGAATATCCCCTACCGAAGGGACTGAAATTCCCTACAAGTATAGGAATGTATGATGGAACGGGAGATCCCGATGACCATTTGAGGCTCTTCGCAGGGATAGTCAAAATTTCTAGATGGTCCGTACCAGTGGCCTGTCACATGTTCCCTTTGACGTTGAAAGGAATGGCCAGACTATGGTTCGATGGCTTACCAGCAGGGTCAGTACAGAGTTTTGATGATTTAAAAGCCAGTTTCCGCATGAATTTCATGCAGCAGAAGAAGTACACCAAGACCCATTTGGAAGTGCATAATATCAAGTAGTGGGAAGCGGAAGTGGAGTTTGTTGTGGTGGAATCATCATCTTGGGCAGAACAACAATGAAGCGCATGGAGATGATAGTTTCCACACCTCACTGAAAAATATCCCTCCAGACGTCAAGGGGAAGGATCGTCATCCGATCGAAGGGGACAGCCTTTGTAGACTGCATGACGGTGGAGGCTGCGAAGCCAGAGCAACCAGCAGAAGAAGAATCCTCAGCTGTCCTTACCCAGAAGATTTCGAAAAGGTATCTATAAATCCCTCCTTTCTAGAGCAAAGCGTGGCAGTAGGAAGATCTCTTTCACCAGAAGGAAGGGTTGCATTTATAAAGTTGTTAACAAGTAACCTTGGGGTATTTGCTTCGAAGCCTGAAGACATGGAGGGGGTCCCTCGGGTAATTAATGTTAAAGGCGGAGACACATTCAACACCTCCCATCATCTGAAAGTTTCTCCCTCTATAGAACCGGTATGTCAAAAGAAGCGATCGATGGCTCCCGAAAGGAGCAAAGCCGTATGCGAGGAGGTGACAAAGTTGGTGCAAGCAGGAATACTGAAGGAGGTTCAATACCCTACCTGGGTGGCAAATCCCGTCATGGTTAATAACTCCAATGGAGCCTGGAGAATGTGCGTCGATTTTACGGATTTAAACAAGGCATGTCCCAAGGATTGATATCCTCTACCGGAGATAGATTGGAAGATTGAAACTCTTACAGGATTTAGGTGGAAGTGTTTTTTGGATGCTTACAAAGGGTACCACCAAATCCAAATGGCTTTGGAAGATGAAGAAAAGACAGCTTTCCACACAGACATGGGAGTATTCTGCTATCGAAAGATGCCCTTCGGCTTGAAGAATGCCGGAGCCACCTACCAGCGCTTGATAGACACGGCCTTTAGGGGTCAGATTGGTTAAAATTTGGAAGCCTATGTGGACGACATGGTCATTAAGAGTAGGACGGAAGAGTCTCTCCTCTCGGACATAGCTGAGACCTTTGCAACCCTCCGGGAAATCGGTATGAAGCTAAATCCGGAAAAATGTTCCTTTGGGATGATCAAGGGACAGTTTCTAGGTCACATTATCACCCCAGAGGGAATATATGCAAACCCAAAGAAAGTCAAGGACATTCTCTCTCTCAAATCACCATCAACACTAACGGAAGTACAAAGTTTGAACGGGAAGTTAGCGGCTCTAGGAAGATTCTTTTCTAAAGCGGCGGAGAAGTCATCCCCTTTCTTCAAAACTCTCAAGGGATGTTTGGAGAAGAGCCAATTCCGATGGACGCCCGAGGCGGAACAAGCTTTCAGCCAGATGAAAGCATGCATTCAATCCCTCCCAATGATCACTGCACCCCTGCGGGTGAAAACTTAATTATGTATTTGGCTGCTTCGCAGGATTCAGCCAGCGCTGTATTGCTAACTGACAGAAAGGGTAAGCAATTACCCATTTACTTTGTTAGTCGAATGTTGCAGGGACCGGAGACCCGATATCCCATGATAGAGAAGCTGCTGCTCATCCTCGTGCATTCCGCCAGGAAGCTCCGCCGATACTTCCAGGCTCATCGGATAATCATCTTCACTAACCAACCCATCAAGCAGGTTCTTTCCAAACCGGAGAAATCGGGAAGGCTTACCAAGTGGGCGATAGAGTTAGGGGGATGTGATTTACGGTTTGAAGCTAGACAATCTCTCAAGGGACAAATACTGGCAGACTTCCTTGCGGAAACACAGGGGGAAGAAGGTCCCGGGGAGCTGATGGCAAAGGCAGTTACAGATACGGATACATGCGGAGATTCTCAATGGGTCCTTTTCACTGATGGCGCATCCAGTGCAGAGGGGTAAGGACCAGGCTTACTTCTCAGAAGTCCGGATGATACAGAATATACTTATGCCCTACGCTTCAATTTCCCGACAACCAACAATGAGGCAGAGTATGAGGCATTGTTAGCAGGCCTAAGGATGGCGAAGGACATGGGGGTTGAATAGGTAACGATCCATGTGGACTCACAATTGGTGGCTAACCATGTTGATGGAACTTTCGAAGCTAAGGACGCCTCAATGCGGAAGTATTTTGACGAGGTAAAAGCATTACTTGCACATTTCACAGATTGGAGGATAAAGCAAATTCCCAGGGGGCAGAACAAACGAGCCGATGTACTCAGCAAACTAGCTTCTATGACATTCTCTCACTTGACCAAGGAGGTACTTGTGGAAGTGCTGGAGAAACCCTCGGTGGGGTACGATGTAATGAGCATTATCCAAGAACCTGGACCTAACTGGATGACACCAACTGTCGAATACTTAGTGCGTGATAAAATGCCAGAGGACAGGGACGAAGCCCGCAGGCTCCGTTTAAAAGCTCCCCTATACTCGGTTAAGGAGGGGGTGCTATACCGAAGATCGTTCTTGACACCATGGCTCCGTTGTCTGGGCCCCAGGGAGGCCAAAAACGTTATGCAAGAAGTTCATATGGGGTCATGTGGTCTGCATTCATGGGTGCGAACTGTGATCACTAAAATTATGAGATTGGGTTACCACTGGCAAACCATGCATAGGGACGCGGAAACTGAGAGCCTGCAGGTCTTGCCAAATCCATGCTCGAATCCCGCGTAACCCCCAACACGAGATGGTACCCATGGGAGGGTGTTGGCCTTTTGATAAATGGGGGATAGATATTGTGGGTCCTTTTCCAGAGGCACCAGGGAGAGTAAAATTCCTACTGGTGACTATCGATTATTTTACAAAGTGGGTGGAAGTGCAGGAGCCGGCTACTATAACGAGAAGAAAGGTTTTGAACTTTGTGTGGAATAACATAGTCTGTCATTTTGGGGTTCCACATACGATCGTTAGCGATAATGGAAAATAGTTCGCTGAGGAGCCTTTCCGTTCTTGGTGTAAAGAAATGAACATTATCCAAAACTTCACTTCCGTAGCCCACCCCCAAGCCAATGGACAAGTGGAAGTTACCAATCGCGAGATAGTAAAAGGACTTAAGCGGCGTCTGGGGGACTGTTCCAACGGGTGGCTCGAGGAACTCCCTAGCATTCTATGGGGACCACGTACCACGCCCAAGAATAGTCATGGTGAAACCCCGTTTAGCTTAACCTATGGGTCGTAAGCTATGTTGCCAGCAGAAGTAAGCGTTCCCACGCACCGTCGGGAGACATACGACATTTCCAATAACGAAGAATCTCGCAGAGTGAACTTAGATTTGCTGGAAGAAAAACGCAATCAGGCCTTGGTTAAAGAAGCAACATGCAAGCAGGTCATGAGCAGGTATTACAATCGGCGGGTGCAAAATCACTCTTTCCTCCCAGGGGATTATGTACTCAGGCGAAATGAAGCAAGCAGAGTCGAAAGTCTGGGCAAATTGGGACCAACATGGGAAGGTCCCTACCAAGTATACGAGGCTGGGAAACACGGGATGTACTGACTCAAAACACTGCAAGGAAAATGTTTGCCAAGAACCTGGCACGTTACAAACCTTAGAAAATACTACATGTAAAGAAAAGATGAGGGACACATGCCCTCCTTTTATTGCTACTTTTTTATCAACATGAAATGATATGAAGAAGTTTTCCTCATTTTCCACTTCTTCTTTTTTACTCTACGACAACATATGTCTTGCAAGCATCGTTTGGACCAGTCCCATCTAAAACAATATGTATGCTATAACGGCATCTGATCCATCAAGATCATTTGCTTGAAACTAAAAGGGGGTCGAAACAAAAATCCCCCCCACAACGTGTCGACACAAACCTTGGATGATCCATCAGGATGTCATCCACCTGTCACTTCATTTTCCTACCATGGAAACAGATAAAAACATGCATATAGTCATGGGAAACTGATCATTACCATAACTAATCGCAACCAATGTTTTATCACAAGAGACCCTGAACAGGTCACAAACTAAACAGACATATGCATAATTGTCTTAATGCCAGGTAATTGTTTAAACAAAAGAAAACATACAAGGATCTTATAAAGATCCCAGCCAGCCACGCAGGGCACATCAAGTTCTTTTTTAGGTTAATCTCCTAGTAGCAGGGAGAATAGCTTTGATCTCCTCCCATCAGCACTAACAGCCTGCAAGTAAGTGTAAGTACCATGAGCAACCGTCTCAATGGCCTGCTGGAACCTGAGAGGTCATGCAATATTAGGGCGATTTGATGATGACCCAGCTTCAAAGCTTCCCTCTGAAGCTGCTTCAACGGATCAACAAACTCAGGACTGCGAACTAGACGCAAGAACACGTGCTCAAAACCCTCGGTAATTATCTTTTCTTTCTGTGCAACAGCTGCATCTCTCTCCTTTTCTAACAAAGCACACCTCTCCTTTAACGCGATCACTTCCTCAGACTGATTGTGTAACCCCTCCTTCATTAGCTCTATATATAAAACTCTGATCCTTAACTTCAATTTGCGAAGCCTCCAAGCTTGCCCGACACTGTTCCAGTTCTTTCTTGATATTCTCAGACTCCTCACACTGCGTTTCCATCTTTTCCATAGCCCTAATATTCCTACCTAGCCGCTGACGCATATCCATGGTGATGCTCATCATGTCCAACAATATCTCATTAGACTTGGTTGCGGCCCATACATCAGACAAATCTTTAAACTTCCCTTTCCTAGGGCTAGGAAACACATGGTTTAAAAAATCACGGCGAGATAAAGCAAAGGATAGATCGTCATTAGCAAGAATTTTCCAGGAAGGCTTGAATACACCTACTCCCTCGGTGTCACTTTTCTATTTATCAAAAGACGAGTCCACAAGAAGAACACCTTTCTCCTGGATAAGAGGCTCCTTACCAGTGGTAATTTTTAAAGGCGAGGAATGATGGCTGATAAAGGAAGCCGTCCTCCCAGGAGTATCAGACAGCTCCCTAATGACAACTCCCTTTGATGATCGAAGTCCCCTCCGAAGGGAGGGGGAGGAGGACGGTACGTTAGCTTTCCTCTTACGTTTTTTAATGGCATGTGCAAGTGTCTCACCGTCTTCAGAATCTAAAGTATAAGAGAAAAGGGTAAAAACAAGAGAAACATTAAAGGAGAAGCATAGATTAAAGGTCATACCTTCCTCGGAAGCAAGGGTAACAGTCCCAGCACCACCACCAACATTCTGTTCCCCATGGGTGGAACCCTCACCACCGTCAACTTTCTTGGCGGCAAAACGAATGCCAGAAATGTCATCATCAGTAAGGAGATCACCCAAATTCATCTCTGAAAAAGAACAGGAAAGATAAAAATACTTAAGAGAAGTAATAAGTCAAACAAGTAAGGAGACTACTTACCAACATGACCCTTATAAGCCATAGGCACAGAGCCAGGCCGTCCATAAACACGACTTATACCCGCCATAACTAAAACCTCTTCGGGATACACCCGAAGATGAAACCTTTGGTTACATAACTTCTCCCTTATATCACCATCAAAGATCTTGGGTAAGACGTTTGCCTCAGCATTTCCCCCTTCCCGCCAGACAAGTAAATTATTCCTTCCCTTAACTACAACCTTGCTATCTACCCAGATATACCTCCCCTTCCAATCCCTCAAACAGACTCTTCCCCACCAGAATGTGGGAAAAGGGCTTCAGTCTACGCTCAAAAATAAACCAATCCCCTTTGTTACATAGTTTGAAAAAAGTACGGAATAAGTCCACACTAGGGCTCTCCCCTACAGACTTACAGGCCATCTCAAAAACCATAGCCTTCTCGCACCCCAAGGGAGTCAACTGCGTAATGTGAATCTGATTGAAGGAAAGTAAATCTAAGAAAAAATTGCTAAGAGGAATGCGGAGGTGACCTATTTTTATAGATTTAGTATAGATGGCCACTTAGGGGAGGGTGGTTAGCCCTCTCGTACTCCTGGGGAAGGCAAGGGTGAATACTGGAAGGGATCCCATATTCCTTACAGAACTTACGGAAATACGAAGGAGATACTATGGAAGGATGATCCCAATGTTCCCTGGGCCATCATTAGAGGCCTCTGGTTTCATAAGGGTGTGACAAGGATAAAGAAAAAAACAAAGAAGAACTAACTTGTTTGACGCTGATACCCTCCGACGAAGAAACCCACAGAAAAGAAAGAAAAAGGAAGGGAGGGGAAAAGGAGAAAGCAAAAACCGTTCAAGGGGTGAGTGAACCGCTCCCTTTTAAAGGGGAAAATACGTTTTCAAAATTTAAAAATGAGAGTTATCACGGATCCCTGTGGAGTAAATTGGGCGGGAGTCCACGTGGAACTCCTCAGGACATCGCCCCCTGACCGGCGCCTCAAGCCATCAACGTCAGGTGACATCTCATCAGGCGCGTAGGGCAGCTACCCTACTCACATTAATTGACGGATGCGACCCATCATGATTACATGTACCGCCTGTTACCCAATTTAAGTAGTTTCACCTTTTTAGCATCCATGCATACATAAAGCAATAAATAATAGTAACTTAGAATTCTAGTTCAAACTCTTTTTTAGAAAGTCTGAACTGGGGGGACTTGTTAGTGTGCATTCCCGAGTGGACACATGTATTCTCAGGGAATTTCCATTTGTAAAAGGTATTAAAAAATATATTCATTAAGAAAAGACAAGGTGGTCCTTTGCTTTCCAGAAAAGGACACCCTCCCCCCGTGGTGGAAAGGACAGGTATGGATGACAGGAAATGTTTTGTCCCCTAATAGAGACAAAACATGGACACAGCTGGGAAGAAGACAAAAATAGAGGAAAGATCCGTCTTCTCTCAGTATATACAAAAGGGAACAACCCTAATTTGGGTGGTTCCTTGATCTCTTTCATTTTGATAATTTTTCTCTTAAAGAAATAGCATGAAACCTGACTTGGGCGTCGAAGGTGTCTCACAGGGAACCCTCCCTGTGTAGGCACGCTGACCCTTCTTTGTTATTATCATCTTACAGAGTTTAGTCCAGAGTTTGTGAAGAACGAATGTGTGATTCATAAGAGCAAAGCTATTGGAGATCTGTTGTGCAAACACCCACCAAGTTTGACTAACCACTTTGACCATTTTTGATTTTTTTAATATCGAAGGTACATGCAGTGTTTCATATATGATATATAGTATCACTTCGACGTTGAATGTGTGATATAAACTGTAATTCGACATTGAATGATCTCCATATAATATATTTAATGGACGTTTAGGTAAAAAAAATTTTTACGAAAAATAAACACGTAATATTTTTTCGAAAAAAATATATCATTACTGTTCTCAAAAAATCAACTAACCTTTGACTACTAATATTGACCATTATTTTGGTTCTGTTAATTTTGAATGTACATGCAGTGTTGCATCGACGTTGAGTATACGATATCAAGTGTTCATTCGACATTGAATGATATCGGCCATGCTACATTGTATCGTGGTCTGGGTAAAAAATTTTTTTTACGAAAAATAAACACGTAAAATTTTTTCTAAAAAAATATATCGTTACTGTTCTCATTTAATCAACCAACTTTTGACTACTAAATTTGACCATTATTTTGGTTCTGTTAATTTTGAATGTACATGCAGTGCTGTATCGACGTTGAATATACGATATCAAGTGTTCAGTCGACATTGAATGATATCGCCATGCTACATTGCATCGTGGTCTGGGTAATTTTTTTTTACAAAAAATAAACACGTAAAATTTTTTCGAAAAAAATATATCATGACCGGTCTCGTTTTAAAAAGTATAAAATTCTCGTTTTTATGGTATAATTTTTTTTATTTAACAATTAATCATATTAATGTTATTTTAATTTAAAGAAAAAAGAATATTTATTTTACTAATGTCAATCTTTTTGCTATTTCCAATCTATTTCTTTTTTACCCCTGAAAGAATTAAAAAATACTAAGAGTGAAGGGTGTGGGTGAGTCACATACAAGCGGCCTTGCCACCTCAGGAAGAAGCCGCCGGGAACACCACCCCCGGTGGGCGGCCTCGCGCTCCGGCTTCCCCTCTCCGCCCCACCCCACCCCGCCTTCTCCCTTCTCCTTTTCTTTGTCATTTTCCTCTCCAACGGTCAAATGACCGTTTATATTAAAAAAATTTTAACCTACAATTTTTACCCTATAAATATTTACTCCAATACATTAAATCCTCACATCTTTCAATCTATACACTTTCAAAATTCTCTCTTTCAATCTTAATTTTCATACACCTCTCAACTTTATATTTTATTATCATTCACAATATTGTGATGGAAGTCGACGAATGTGAACCGTATACGTCTTCGTCGTCACACCCATCAGCCGAAGAGTCGTCGGAAGATGAATATCAACATTATCAACAAGTCTTTGCAGCATTTTTTAATGCCAGCTCTGTGCAAATTAATCAACCTAGACGAAAAATTGCAATTCGGAGAGACCGAGCAGCTGCAAATGAACGTCTAATGCGTAATTATTTTACTGAAAATCCTCTCTATGGAGATGATTTTTCAGAAGGAGGTTCCGGATGCGCAAAGAACTATTCCTACGAATAGTTTACGATATGGAGCAACATTTTGAATTTTTTACCTTGCGATGGGATGCTCGAGTTAGAAGAGGATTTACTGCATTACAAAAATGCACATCTGCTATTCGGCAACTCGCATATGGCATGGTGCCTGATTCGATTGATGACTCTCTTTTTATGTCTGAAAGAACTTCGCGTGAAAGCTTGCAAGAATTCTGTAAGGGAATTATTCAGCTATACAGACGAAAATATTTGGATAGACCGACTGAATCTGATGTTCATCATTTGTACGCGTTCCATGAAGCAAAACATGGATTTCGTGGAATGCTTGGCAGCATCGACTGTACACATTGCGCATGGAGAAATTGTCCTACAGAATGGCGAGGACAATATATGCGAGTCGATCACCAATATCCGACAATTATGTTGGAAGCGGTTGCATCACAAGATTTATGAATTTGGCATGCATTTTTTGGCGTCGCGGGTTCCAACAACGACATCAATGTGGTTAATCAATCACCAATATTCAACGACGTTTTAAATGGGATCGCACCGGTTGTTATTAACGGAACACAATACAAACATGGGTACTATCTAACTGACGGGATATATCCCGAGTGGGCGACTTTTGTGAAAGCTTTTCGTGTCCAACCGATGACACATCATGTATGCTTGTGTCATATTACACAATATGATCTTAGAAGACGAAGGGTTCGCGATATGTTCATTTCAAGAAACCGAGCTTCCATCCAATCAACATTCCGCTTCCAATGAAGTATATCAAAATACGTTATTGGAAACTAGTAATCGTGAAACACACAATAACCTTCCATCAGATCTTGTAGAACATATTGCACTTGCCCAAATACCAAATTTAGACGGCTAGTTTGTATTTTTTTAATGTTCATTCGTAATTTTAATTTTTATTTATTGTTATGTATTTTTTTTATTTTAATTCGGTAATTTTTAATATTTAGTTTATGTAATAGTTTTTAAATATTTACGAAATTAATTATTTTAGTTCTAATAATTGTTTTGTTAGTTAAAATGAATTTATTTATAAAAATTATGAAAGATGGAAAGGTATAGAAAGATGAGTATTTCCACCTTAGAAAGATGGAGAATGGTGAGAAAAGCTGATGTGGCGCTGACGTGTACAGAAAGATGAAACTCAGAAAGATGAGTATACCCTTTGCTCTAATGCCAATCTTTTTTTCACTAATTCCAAACTTTATGGTTTTAATCAAGACCATTAGATTAATCTAATCTATGGACGATATTGGTTCTACGGTTCTACACTAAATTTAGGTTCTGCAATGATCCCATCTATATATATATATATATATATATATATATATATATATATATTGTAACATCTCTAATTTGAGCCTGGTACGTGGATTTAATTTATTGGCTCTTTATTTTAATAATTATTGCGTGTTCCAATTAAATTCCGTTTCGTGGATTTAACGTGTCAAGATTGAGTGATACGTGTCTCCGAGCTAATAATTAGTGAATTATTATTATCTTTGAGATCGCGGATTTAATTGGGTCCTAATGATATAGATTATGAAAAAGTGATATCGGGTCCGGGTTAGTTTGTTCGGAACCGGATATGGATAAAGACGTATATATGTGTGTTGAGTTCCTTGTTCTTTTCTATCTTATCCAATTGAGACAAGAGCCCTAAAGGTGTGAGTGTGTGTATTTGTGTAAAGCTTCAGCAGAAACTTGTTGCAAATCAAAGAGTTGGGTGTGGAAATTGCTGAATTTGAGCATCTTCTTATTCCTCCTTTGAGTTCTTGAAGGATTTGAGGTAAGATTCTATGATTTTGGTAGCTAAAATCCTTGAGATATGTATATGTTATGTAGAGGAGTTTGATTCTGAGTTTTAGGAGATGTATGTATATGAGTTATGTGTATTTTCCTTGCTGAAATCGGGTGAGGAGGGTAGAAATCCCTCTGGTGCAGCTATGGAGTTCGAAGAGCAAAGCTGGGAGCACGCGACTGGTCGCGGCGCGACGCGCAGGAAGCCGCGGCGCGACGCGCAGAAGGGGGCGGGCGCGGCGCGACTGCAGGGGGGCGCGGCGCGGAAATCAGTCTGCCAGAGAAGTTGGTTTAGTTTTTATAAGGGAGTTGTGGGTCGTTAATTGGTCGAGTCCCTTCGAGATATTGTTGAATTTATTTATTTGGGATTTTGGGGTCCCGATAAGAATTCCGTAAAAGAGTTTCTGGAATCGGTTATCCGTTCGGGAATGTGTTTCGGGTTTAGTTTAATTGTGATAATTGTGTTTGGGTTTCTATTGTGTTCGATCGGGTTTGTATTAATCTGTTGGGGCCCGTGTTAATTACAGGTTCGAGCCGACCGCGTTCCGACCAGCGATAGACTTCGGGTTTCGATTGCTTTCGGGTATTTGTGAGTACTCGAGTCTTTTACAAAGCGCGCGTAAACTTTTATGAGTCGTGTATATGTGTTGTGATATATTGTGTATGAGACCGGGCATAGTGCGCAGGTATGATCCATTCTACCCTATATGTGCTATATATGTTTGAGTTGCAGGTGTCCGCGATATGTGATCGCGCTGGCTGACTGTCCCTAACCAGTCACGAGATATGAGGCTTTATATATACGGAAGTGATATGCCAGGTCGCTCCTGTGCCTATTGAGTAGCTAACCGCTGCTGTGTGCGGCCTGTTAGCTGGGGAACGTGGTCCCCTTTTGAGCAGAGATACGTGTTATGCATCGAGTTGCATATGTGTGATGAGATATATGTGTCGTGTGTGTTATATGTGCTTACCTGCAGTGTCTAACCCTCGCGTACTCACGAGTTGTCCAGCTTATGTTTTCGAGTCTTCCGTGTCTCAGGCAGTCATACTGTGGGATCGCAGTCACAGCCGCAGCAGCCGAAGTAGAGATCGGGCAGTTTAGAGTTGTGTATGCTGACTGTATTTTGTACATGATCAGTGTTATGTTAGTTATCAGTAATCAGTGATTAACAGTTAATCCAGTTGTGTATGTATCTGTATCAACATGTGACATGATGTATGATGACTCCTGTGTTAAAGTTTTAAATTATCAGTGTTTTCCGCTAATCCTGTGACATGTGCATTATGAGATGATTGCGTTATTGCCACCTGTGTATGGTATTGACGTGGCATTTGTGTGAGAATTGTGGGTGTTACAGCTTGTTATCAGAGCTTGTGGTTTCAGTATTGAGTATCAGTGGATGCTTGAGCTCTTACCGTGTTCAGATCCGTGGGATTCTTCCCTGAGACTGAGTTTAGCGGAATTAACTGACCTAGCCTATTGTATAATGCTGGGTGATCGATCTGTTATCTTACCTTTGTGATATGTGCAGGTGATTATGGCAGATCATGGTGAGGGTTCAGGGCCAGAGAGACCAGCGGGAGACGAGTATGTCTGCCGGTCAGAGATGTTGGCAGTTTTGACTGAGTTCTATAGAGAGAGGGACAGAGAGAGGGATCAGCAGCGACAGAGATCTGATCCGCCGCCAGTTACGAGTTTTGAGACGGGGGTTGGGGCATCTTCTTCTTCTGCTCCGCGAGGTGGGTCCTTTATGGCGGGAGGCCCACCTCAGTTCCGAGGCAGTGGTGAGCCGGGTGCGGCTATGGCTTGGGAGAGAGAGATAGAGGCGGCATTTCGAGTTGCCCATGTCGATCCTCGTGATATGGTCGGCTATGCGGCTTACCAGCTGAAGGGAGGGGCTTCACAGTGGTGGAAGTCCATTGAGTCGTCTATGACTACAGCTGCAGCGTATGCCATGTCGTGGGACCAGTTCCGTGCTATCTTCGAGCTTCAGTATATTCCCCGTGATGAGTGCCGGGAAATGGAGCGCCGGTTTCTACATCTTCAGCAGGGTAGCATGTCGGTGCAGCAGTATGTAGATCGTTTTAATGAGTATGCTCAGTTTGCGCCCCAGCACGTGGATTCAGAGGTTCGTAAGGCTGATGCCTTTATTGATGGGTTGAGATCTGACATCCGAGAGTTTGTCGGGCTTCACGACACTCCGACGTTTGCGAGAGCCTTGGAGTTGGTTCGTGTCAGAGAAAGAGTTATTGAGAGGCAGAGGGGTCAGCCTCCATCTCAGAGACAGAGGACAGAGACATCCGAGCAGTCCCTTAGCTACTACCGAGAGCCCCAGGAGTTCCAGAGAGAGAGACAGTCTGAGCAGCAGCAAGTTCAGGGGCAGGGTTCGGGATTTCACAGAGATAGAGACAGGGGCAGAGACCGCAGATCCCGGAGGTCGGGGCAGTATCAGGGGTCCGGGGCGGCCAGTCAGAGTCAGGGGCAGACTTCCCGATACAGTGCTCCCAGTCAGAGTCAGAGCAGCGTGGGACAGGGGTCCCAGCCATCAGGGAGCCGGGCAGACAGTTCAGCTGGAGAGAGAGACTGTCCGAGGTGTCGTCGTCGTCATTCTGGTCCTTGCATACCGGAGCAGCCCAGATGTTACCGCTGTGGTCAGTATGGCCACACATCTTTTACATGTACTTCGAGGGATTCCCTGTGCTTCTGCTGTGGGAGGCCAGGTCATATAATCAGAGACTGCTCGGATGCGCCGCCTGCCGTACAGGGAGCGAGTACCAGCAGTGCCAGAGCTGAGCCGTCATCTTCGAGCCGCCATGAGTCAGCACCCAGAGGCAGGGGTAGAGTATTTCAGGCTACGGCAGAGGAGGCCCGCGAGTCCACCGACGTTGTTTCTGGTACGTACGTCCTGAACGGGCTTAGTGCTCGTGTTTTATTTGATTCTGGAGCGGATCGCTCGTATGTGTCTGTTGTCTTTTGTGCCTACTTTTCTGTGCCTCCTACTGTTTTACCTGTGTCGTTAGTCGTTGAGAGGGTAGATGGTAGTACAGCTCTAGTAAGTCGAGTGTTCCGAGATTGTGTTTTAGAGATCGATGCTCACCGGTTTCTGATTGATTTACTGCCGATAGAGATCAGCGGTTTCGATGTGATAGTGGGTATGGACTGGATGACAGCCAGGCAGGCCGATATTCTGTGCGCGAAGAAGATGATCCGGATACCCATTTCAGACAGTAAGACGGTGACAGTGTATGGCGAGAGGCGCCGAGGCGAGATCGGTATTGTTTCGATGGCCCAAGCCCAGAGATATGTTGCGAAGGGGTGTGAGACCTTTCTGGCTTATGTTGTCGACGCCAGATTGGAGAAGAAGACCTTAGCGGATATACCTGTGATCAAAGAGTTCCCTGAGGTATTCCCAGAGGAATTGCCTGGGTTACCGCCAGATCGTCAGGTCGAGTTCCGTATCGACCTTATCCCTGGAGCGGTGCCTATTGCGAAGACGCCTTATAGGCTGGCACCTACCGAGATGAGAGAGATGATGTCGCAGCTTCAGGAGTTGCTTGATCGTGGATTTATCCGTCCGAGTTCGTCCCTGTGGGGAGCTCCAGTGCTATTTGTGAAGAAGAAAAACGGTTCTATGCGGATGTGTATTGACTACCGAGAATTGAATAAAGTGACGGTGAAGAACCGTTATCCGCTTCCACGTATCGACGATCTGTTCGATCAGCTGCAGGGTTCGAGCTTCTTTTCGAAGATTGACTTGAGATCAGGGTATTATCAGCTGAGAGTTCGAGACGAGGATGTGCCGAAGACTGCGTTTCGAACGAGATACGGCCACTATGAGTTTCTAGTCATGCCTTTCGAACTGACTAACGCACCCGCGGCATTCATGGATTTGATGAACATGGTGTGTAGATCTATGTTGGATCGATTCGTGATAGTCTTTATTGATGACATCCTGATATATTCGAGGAATGCCGAGGACCACGAGCAGCACTTGCGAGAGGTTTTGACCGTGCTGCGAGAGGAGCGATTGTATGCGAAGTTCTCCAAGTGCGAGTTCTGGTTGCGCGAGGTCCAGTTTTTGGGGCATGTTGTGAGCGCCGAGGGTATTTCAGTGGATCCGGCGAAGATTGAGGCCGTCATGAGTTGGGAGCCGCCGAAGACCGTGCCTGAGGTTCGTAGCTTTCTGGGATTAGCCGGGTATTACCGCCGTTTCATTCAGGACTTCTCGAGGATTTCCAGGCCGTTGACGAGATTGACACGGCAGTCCGTTCCTTTCGTGTGGTCCGATGAGCAGGAGTCGGCATTCAGAGAGCTGAAGTCCCGGTTATGTCAGGCTCCGGTGTTAGCATTGCCCGAGGGTACAGAGGATTTCGTGGTCTACTGTGATGCGTCAGGTACCGGTTTGGGATGTGTTCTGATGCAGCGAGGCAAGGTGATAGCGTATGCGTCGCGACAGCTGAAGACCTACGAGGAAAATCATACCGTGCATGACCTTGAGTTGGACGCGATAGTGTTTGCGTTCAATATATGGCGTCATTATCTGTATGGTTCGCGGTTTGTAGTGTATACCAATCATAAGAGTCTTCAGTACCTGTTCAGTCAGAAGGAGCTAAATATGAGACAGCGGCGCAGCCTTGAATTATTGAAAGATTATGACTGCGAGATTCAGTACCATCCTGGTAGGGCCAATGTGGTGGCCGATGCGTTGAGCCGCAAGGCGTGCGGTCAGACAGTGGTTTCCCGAGCAGCGAGGCTCGAGGTCACATCGACTCTTGTGGAGAGTCTGAGGCATGCTCAGTTAGAGGGATTGCGAGCAGAGAATGTGAAGAGAGAGCGTCTTGCGGGACAGCTTGAGATGTTGAGCAGAGATAGCAGAGGTTTGTGGGCATTTCGTGACCGAGTCTGGGTTTCGAGAGTCGGGAATCTACGGCAGCTGATTTTAGATGAGTCGCACCGATCGAGGTTATCTATCCACCCCGGGAGCACCAAAATGTATAGGGATCTGCGCGAGTTCTATTGGTGGCCAGGGATGAAGAGAGATGTGGGCCGATACGTCGAGGAGTGTATGACTTGTCTATGAGTTAAGGCCGAACATCAGAAGCCTCACGGGCATTTGCAGCCTCTAGAGATTCCAGAGTGGAAGTGGTATCATATCACGATGGACTTCATCGTCAGACTTCCGCGCACCGTTCGAGGCAATGATATGATCTGGGTGATTGTAGATCGATTGACTAAGAGTGCTCATTTCCTGGCGGTGAGAGGCACCATCACTATGGATCAGTTGGCCCGGTTGTACATCAGTGAAATAGTGTCAAGGCACGGTGTTCCGATGTCGATTACGTCTGATAGAGATGCGCGGTTTACTTCGAGGTTCTGGCAGAGCTTTCAGGGCGAATTAGGGACGAGAGTTCAGTTGAGTACAGCGTACAGACCTCAGAGAGACGGGCAGACAGAGCGGACGAATCAGACTCTCGAGGATATGCTCCGAGCATGTGCGATCGATTTCAGTGGTAGTTGGGACGTTCACTTGCCATTAGTCGAGTTTGCGTACAACAACAGCTACCATTCTTCCATCAAGATGGCTCTGTTTGAGGCACTGTATGGGCGTAAGTGCTTACCCCAGTGTGTTGGGGCGAGGTCGGCGAGCGACCTATCAGTGGGCCCGAGTTGCTACAAGAGACGAGCGATAAAGTGGCGGTTATCCGCGAGCATATGAGAGTGGCACAGAGCCGGCAAAAGAGTTATGACGACCGTCTTCTGACTGAGCTCGAGTTCAGTGTTGGGGACCGTGTGATGCTGAAAGTATCGCCGTGGAAGGGAGTTATCAGATTCAGACATCGAGGTAAGCTGAGTCCGCGATACATCGGTCCGTTTGAGATTATCACCAGAGTCCGAGATCAGGCGTATAGATTGAGGTTGCCTTCCGAGTTGGCCGGAGTTCACGATACGTTTCATGTGAGCCACCTGAGGAAATGTCTGGCCAAGGATGATCAGTTTGTGCCGTTATCCGAGATCACTATGGATAATCATCTGAGATATGTCGAGCAGCCTGAGGCGATTACCGGTCGGAAGGTAAAGAGATTGCGAAATAAAGAGATCGCGCTAGTACTCGTTCAGTGGAGGCATCAAAAGGGTACTAGTGCTACCTGGGAGCCCGAGGCCGAGATGAGAAGTCGATATCTGCAGCTATTCCCGAGTCCGAGCTAGATTCCAGGACGGAATCTCTTTAAGAGGAGAGGATTTGTAACATCCCTAATTTGAGCCTGGTACGTGGATTTAATTTATTGACTCTTTATTTTAATAATTATTGCGTGTTCCAATTAAATTCCGTTTCGTGGATTTAACGTGTCAAGATTTAGTGATACGTGTCTCCGAGCTAATAATTAGTGAATTATTATTATCTTTGAGATCGTGGATTTAATTGGGTCCTAACGATATAGATTATGAAAAAGTGATATCGGGTCCGGGTTAGTTTGTTCGGAACCGGATATGGATAAAGACGTATATATGTGTGTTGAGTTCCTTGTTCTTTTCTATCTTATCCAATTGAGACAAGAGCCCTAAAGGTGTGAATGTGTGTATTTGTGAAAAGCTTCAGCAGAAACTTGTTGCAAATCAAAGAGTTGGGTGTGGAAATTGCTGAATCTGAGCATCTTCTTATTCCTCCTTTGAGTTTTTGAAGGATTTGAGGTAAGATTCTATGATTTTGGTAGCTAAAATCCTTGAGATATGTATATGTTATGTAGAGGAGTTTGATTCTGAGTTTTAGGAGATGTATGTATATGAGTTATGTGTATTTTCCTTGCTGAAATCGGGTGAGGAGGGTAGAAATCCCTCTGGTGCAGCTATGGAGTTCGAAGAGCAAAGGTGGGAGCAGGCGACTGGTCGCGGCGCGACGCGCAGAAAGGGGGCGGGCGCGGCGCGACTGCAGGGGGGCGCGGCGCGGAAATCAGTCTGCCAGAGAAGTTGGTTTAGTTTTTATAAGGGAGTTGTGGGTCGTTAATTGGTCGAGTCCCTTCGAGATATTGTTGAATTGATTTATTTGGGATTTTGGGGTCCCGATAAGAATTCCGTAAAAGAGTTTCGGGAATCGGTTATCCGTTCGGGAATGTGTTTCGGGTTTAGTTTAATTGTGATAATTGTGTTTGGGTTTCTATTGTGTTCGATCGGGTTTGTATTAATCTGTTGGGGCCCGTGTTAATTACAGGTTCGAGCCGACCGCGTTCCGACCAGCGATAGAGTTCGGGTTTCGATTGCTTTCGGGTATTTGTGAGTACTCGAGTCTTTTACAAAGCGCGCGTAAACATTTATGAGTCGTGTATATGTGTTGTGATATATTGTGTATGAGACCGGGCATAGTGCGCAGGTATGATCCATTCTACCCTATATGTGCTATATATGTTTGAGTTGCAGGTGTCCGCGATATGTGATCGCGCTGGCTGACTGTCCCTAACCAGTCACGAGATATGAGGCTTTATATATACGGCAGTGATATGCCAGGTCGCTCCTGTGCCTATTGAGTAGCTAACCGCTGCTGTGTGCGGCCTGTTAGCTGGGGAACGTGGTCCCCTTTTGAGCAGAGGTACGTGTTATGCATCGAGTTGCATATGTGTGATGAGATATATGTGTCGTGTGTGTTATATGTGCTTACCTGCAGTGTCTAACCCTCGCGTACTCACGAGCTGTCCAGCTTATGTTTTCGAGTCTTCCGTGTCTCAGGCAGTCATACTGTGGGATCGCAGTCACAGCCGCAGCAGCCGAAGTAGAGATCGGGCAGTTTAGAGTTGTGTATGCTGACTGTATTTTGTACTTGATCAGTGTTATGTTAGTTATCAGTAATCAGTGATTAACAGTTAATCCAGTTGTGTATGTATCTGTATCAACATGTGACATGATGTATGATGACTCCTGCGTTAAAGTTTTAAATTATCAGTGTTTTCCGCTAATCCTATGACATGTGCATTATGAGATGATTGCGTTATTGCCACCTGTGTATGGTATTGACGTGGCATTTGTGTGAGAATTGTGGGTGTTACAGCTTGTTATCAGAGCTTGTGGTTTCAGTATTGAGTATCAGTGGATGCTTGAGCTCTTACCGTGTTCAGATCCGTGGGATTCTTCCCTGAGACTGAGTTTAGCGGAATTAACTGACCTAGCCTATTGTATAATGCTGGGTGATCGATCTGTTATCTTACCTTTGTGATATGTGCAGGTGATTATGGCAGATCATGGTGAGGGTTCAGGGCCAGAGAGACCATCGGGAGACGAGTATGTCCGCCGGTCAGAGATGTTGGCAGTTTTGACTGAGTTCTACAGAGAGAGGGACAGAGAGAGGGATCAGCAGCGACAGAGATCTGATCCGCCGCAAGTTACGAGTTTTGAGACGGGGGTTGGGGCATCTTCTTCTTCTGCTCCGCGAGGTGGGTCCTTTATGGCGGGAGGCCCACCTCAGTTCCGAGGCGGTGGTGAGCCGGGTGCGGCTATGGCTTGGGAGAGAGAGATAGAGGCGGCATTTCGAGTTGCCCATGTCGATCCTCGTGATATGGTCGGCTATGCGGCTTACCAGCTGAAGGGAGGGGCTTCACAGTGGTGGAAGTCCATTGAGTCGTCTATGACTACAGCTGCAGCGTATGCCATGTCGTGGGACCAGTTCCGTGCTATCTTCGAGCTTCAGTATATTCCCCGTGATGAGTGCCGGGAAATGGAGCGCCGGTTTCTACATCTTCAGCAGGGTAGCATGTCGGTGCAGCAGTATGTAGATCGTTTTAATGAGTATGCTCAGTTTGCGCCCCAGCACGTGGATTCAGAGGTTCGTAAGGCTGATGCCTTTATTGATGGGTTGAGATCTAACATCCGAGAGTTTGTCGGGCTTCACGACACTCCGACGTTTGCGAGAGCCTTGGAGTTGGTTCGTGTCAGAGAAAGAGTGATTGAGAGGCAGAGGGGTCAGCCTCCATCTCAGAGACAGAGGACAGAGACATCCGAGCAGTCCCTTAGCTACTACCGAGAGCCCCAGGAGTTCCAGAGAGAGAGACAGTCTGAGCAGCAGCAAGTTCAGGGGCAGGGTTCGGGATTTCGCAGAGATAGAGACAGGGGCAGAGACCGCAGATCCCGGAGGTCGGGGCAGTATCAGGGGTCCGGGGCGGCCAGTCAGAGTCAGGGGCAGACTTCCCGATACAGTGCTCCCAGTCAGAGTCAGAGCAGCGTGGGACAGGGGTCCCAGCCATCAGGGAGCCGGGCAGACAGTTCAGCTGGAGAGAGAGACTGTCCGAGGTGTCGCCGTCGTCATTCCGGTCCTTGCATACCGGAGCAGCCGAGATGTTACCGTTGTGGTCAGTATGGCCACACATCTTTTACATGTACTTCGAGGGATTCCCTGTGCTTCCGCTGTGGGAGGCCAGGTCATATAATCAGAGACTGCCCGGATGCGCCGCCTGCCGTACAGGGAGCGAGTACCAGCAGTGCCAGAGCTGAGCCGTCATCTTCGAGCAGCCATGAGTCAGCACCCAGAGGCAGGGGTAGAGTTTTTCAGGCTACGGCAGAGGAGGCCCGCGAGTCCACCGACGTTGTTTCTGGTACGTACGTCCTGAACGGGCTTAGTGCTCGTGTTTTATTTGATTCTGGAGCGGATCGCTCGTATGTGTCTGTTGTCTTTTGTGCCTACTTTTCTGTGCCTCCTACTGTTTTACCTGTGCCGTTAGTCGTTGAGAGGGTAGACGGTAGTACAACTCTAGTAAGTCGAGTGTTCCGAGATTGTGTTTTAGAGATCGATGCTCACCGGTTTCTGATTGATTTACTGCCGATAGAGATCAGCGATTTCGATGTGATAGTGGGTATGGACTGGATGACAGCCAGGCAGGCCGATATTCTGTGCGCGAAGAAGATGATCCGGATACCCATTTCAGACAGTAAGACGGTGACAGTGCATGGCGAGAGGCGCCGAGGCGAGATCGGTATTGTTTCGATGGCCCAAGCCCAGAGATATGTTGTGAAGGGGTGTGAGACCTTTCTGGCTTATGTTGTCGACGCCAGATTGGAGAAGAAGACCTTAGCGGATATACCTGTGATCAGAGAGTTCCCTGAGGTATTCCCAGAGGAATTGCCTGGGTTACCGCCAGATCGTCAGGTCGAGTTCCGTATCGACCTTATCCCTGGAGCGGTGCCTATTGCGAAGACGCCTTATAGGCTGGCACCTACCGAGATGAGAGAGATGATGTCGCAGCTTCAGGAGTTGCTTGATCGTGGATTTATCCGTCCGAGTTCGTCCCCGTGGGGAGCTCCAGTGCTATTTGTGAAGAAGAAGGACGGTTCTATGCGGATGTGTATTGACTACCGAGAATTGAATAAAGTGACGGTGAAGAACCGTTATCCGCTTCCACGTATCGACGATCTGTTCGATCAGCTGCGACTGCAGGGGGGCGCGGCGCGGAAATCAGTCTGCCAGAGAAGTTGGTTTAGTTTTTATAAGGGAGTTGTGGGTCGTTAATTGGTCGAGTCCCTTCGAGATATTGTTGAATTGATTTATTTGGGATTTTGGGGTCCCGATAAGAATTCCGTAAAAGAGTTTTGGGAATCGGTTATCCGTTCGGGAATGTGTTTCGGGTTTAGTTTAATTGTGATAATTGTGTTTGGGTTTCTATTGTGTTCGATCGGGTTTGTATTAATCTGTTGGGGCCCGTGTTAATTACAGGTTCGAGCCGACCGCGTTCCGACCAGCGATAGAGTTCGGGTTTCGATTGCTTTCGGGTATTTGTGAGTACTCGAGTCTTTTACAAAGCGCGCGTAAACTTTTATGAGTCGTGTATATGTGTTGTGATATATTGTGTATGAGACCGGGCATAGTGCGCAGGTATGATCCATTCTACCCTATATGTGCTATATATGTTTGAGTTGCAGGTGTCCGCGATATGTGATCGCGCTGGCTGACTGTCCCTAACCAGTCACGAGATATGAGGCTTTATATATACGGCAGTGATATGCCAGGTCGCTCCTGTGCATATTGAGTAGCTAACCGCTGCTGTGTGCGGCCTGTTAGCTGGGGAACGTGGTCCCTTTTGAGCAGAGATACGTGTTATGCATCGAGTTGCATATGTGTGATGAGATATATGTGTCGTGTGTGTTATATGTGCTTACCTGCAGTGTCTAACCCTCGCGTACTCACGAGCTGTCCAGCTTATGTTTTCGAGTCTTCCGTGTCTCAGGCAATCATACTGTGGGATCGCAGTCACAGCCGCAGCAGCCGAAGTAGAGATCGGGCAGTTTAGAGTTGTGTATGCTAACTGTATTTTGTACTTGATCAGTGTTATGTTAGTTATCAGTAATCAGTGATTAACAGTTAATCCAGTTGTGTATGTATCTGTATCAACATGTGACATGATGTATGATGACTCCTGTGTTAAAGTTTTAAATTATCAGTGTTTTCCGCTAATCCTGTGACATGTGCATTATGAGATGAATGCGTTATTGTCACCTGTGTATGGTATTGACGTGGCATTTGTGTGAGAATTGTGGGTGTTACATATATATATATATATATATATATATATATATATATATATATATATATATATATATATATATATATATATATATATATATATATATATATATATGTATATGTATATAGATTTGGGTTCTAATGAGTACCACTAGTTTTGCGGAGTACCGAAGGTACCTCGCTTAAAATCATTTATTTTGAAATTTTTTTTCATAATCATGTTTAAATTAATAATATAAGACTAGTTGCAAAAAAATCACACCTAAACACACACTAGAACTATGTGAAACGTGTGTGTTCACATGAACTGCACTATTGTGAACGTGTGTTCACAACTAAGCATGTTCACATGAATTTTTTCACGTTCATATGACTTTTAAGATGATAGAAAGTATAAATGTATATAATTTTTTACAAATAGCCTTATATTATTTGTATCTAAATGAATATGAAAAAAAATTATAAAAAAAATATTTCTCGGAGCAAGTTCACATCTGAAACCCGTGTGTTCACAAATACTCACGGTATTCTGCATTTTTTAGGTACTCACACGAACCATATTCTATATATATATATATATATATATATATATATATATATATATATATATATATATATATATATATATATATATATATATATATATATATATATATATAGACACACACACACACACAAGGTTATTACCCGTATACTACACGGCTTGATCTTATTAATTAGAATATATAAACGTATAAAAAAGTATAAAATAATTATAAGAATTAAATAAAAAAGTAGATACATAGTTTCATACCATAAACCGGAAAATACTTTCTTATAAACAACATTGGTTGTTTTGATGCTAACTCTACCTTCTTTGTCTAAAGTTAAAAGTTTTAAACATTCTCTATTTTTAACTCTAGAAATGACAACGTTTTCATAACATCAGAAGACTTTATTTATAAAATATCTACCAAATAATTCTATTTATTAACTTAATTGTTTTTATTCATTATTAAAGGCAAAAAAAGTCCTATACACGTGGCATACTATTGTTAAGCCAAGTAGCGTTCTAGTTAACCGCCATGTGGTATCTAGTTATTATTTAATAGAATAGATAAATATATCATTTATGTTAGTATATTGTGTGTAAAGATGACATTACTGCTGCATCATGGCTGATTTCATAAAACACTTGAGGGTCACACCGATGAGCACAACTGAGCAGATGCAATTAAACAATTGAATCAATAATATTGGATATTGTTTATGACATGAAATGATCGTTGAGATTAAATTAATGGATGCTTAATTATATCTCAAATGTACGGGGACTGTAAGTGCAATGTTGGATATTGTAGTGATTTAATTGTCATTGGATGATAATAAAATAATTATCTAGTCTTTTATTTATTATTGGATATTAAATAAAAGATTGATTTATTTGAATTAGAATTATCATCTATTATTAGATAATTGGATGTACAATTATAAACAAATAAATAATGGATAATAATAAATAATTATCTAGTCATTTATATATTATTAGATAATATATAAAATATAAATATTATTTAATAGATATATAATTATAGAGATTATTATATATTATACAATATATAATGTTTAAATAATAAAGATAATTATTAAGATATATATATTATATTAATATATTAGAAGTTTTAATTAATATATATATATATATATATATATATATATATATATATATATATATATATATATATATATATTCACGGCCACACACACACACACACACACACACACACACATATATATATATATATATATATATATATATATATATATATATATATATATAATCAGGTTCATCAGCGTACCTATGAGATTCCAACGTACCCTAATAAGAATGATCATTCACATATATTTTTTTTGATTAGAAATTTATAAGACAACATTATAAGATTTTTTTTTCAAAATGAGCAAAATCAAAAATCCTGTGAATGGTAAAAAAAAAAAGATCATGTGAATGGTCATTCACACCATTCATATTCACATGAATGACCATTCACATGGATGACCATTCACATAAATATGAATTGAGCATTCACATAATTTTTAAGGACACAGACAGTGTGAATCTATGTCAAATCCATATATCATATGTATAACATTAAATTGAACATGGTTATGTGAAAAAAAAATTTTAAAAAGTTTTTTAAGATTGGTATCTTCGGGTGCACTTGATTTCGAGAGGTACTTATTTGAACCTGATCTATATATATATATATATATATATATATATATATATATATATATATATATATATATATATATATATATATATATATATATATATATGTGTGTGTGTGTGTGTGTGTGTGTGTGTGTGTGTGTGTGAGAGAAATGTGGGGACCGAATGAAAAAGTGAAGTCAATTCACATTAACCTAGCCGTACCAAACACACACAACTACGTGTGTTTTTCCCGTTCTTCGTGTGTTTGATTGCATACCTGGCGCCGCTCGATCATGTCATCACCAGTGGATAACGAAAGCATCTCACTCGTGCATTCTTGTCATCGAATGCAAATGTACGGATTTTATTGCTTTCTCGTTTACTTATATTATGTTACTTGATGATCCGTGTACGGAATTCGTAAGTTTTAAAAGCTTCCGCTGTGCGTTAATATGATTAATGCTTACGTTTTTTATGAAAATCGATACGAATTCCCAACAGTGGTATCAGAGTCACCTCAAGTAACATAATGATTGTATTATTCAAGTATTTATGTCCAACGTTATTAAAGTTTCAATTTTTAATAATTAAAAGTGTTTAAACGATCGAAATCGATAATTAAAACGTTTAAGGTTTTGATCGGCTTGGAGAAAGTCGACCAAAGGTTTTGGAAACCCCATGGTGATTCTCGGCCAACCTTGGAGTTTCTCGGAACTCGGGTTTTTTTGAAACCGTAGTTCGTTTTATTTAGTTGATGTTTGATTGTTTAAAAGTGTTTAATTGATTAAAGTCGAAAATTAAACGTTTCGGTTCGCGAAATCAAACCTAGAGATTTCGGGCATGGGTTGAGACCCATGACCTCTCGGGTGTGATGTGGTAACCGAGGCGATGGATTATTTGTTCCGTCGTGTCGTTTAATTCACGGTTAAACTCGAACGATTAAACTAAATGCATTAAAATCGAATCAATAAATTAAAAGTGTTTGGTTATTAATGTTTATACATTTGTGACAAAATATATGTAAATATGTTTTCGGTTTTATAAAATTAAAGTGGAGACTTTATTAGTTTTCTTTTATAAAATTCGCAAATCGGTTTAAAGATTATTCGATTCGATAATTAAACGATTAATTGGAATATGGAAATCGAAATAATCAAAGTGAGTTGATTAAAGGCTTCGATTAATTTCAGTCTTCAAAGGGTTTAATACCCTACATGTTTTCGGTTCATATGGGTTATTTAACCCGAGTATGATTCGGTTAACTAAGTTGGTTCGTTTCCGTTTTCTGGTAATTCGTCGTTTAAATTAAATCGGTTTTAGTTAAAAGTTAAGTTTTAATTTTGAAATTAAAATTAATAGTAATTTTAATTTATAAACTAGATTTAATTTATGCATTTAATATTTAGTTCCATAAAATGCATTATTAAATTAAAGGGAGTTTAATTTAAGGATTCTATTTTCATATTGATGAAATCGTGACTTTGAGTTTCATGCTTGGTCATGGTTTAATGTTTTGAGATTTGATCTCGACATTAACGTTTTTGATAGAAATTGTTTAAAACCATAAAGAAAATTTTTGGTGTTATTTAAAGATGGTCAATTTTCTTTAAATATTTTAAAAGACATATTTTATTAGTAAAATTGTTTATTTAGAAAATTGACATTTTAAAAGAGTTTATTTATTTCTAGAAAGGTGTTTCTATTGAATAATAGTTAATTGATAATTATTTAAAAGAAGTTTAAATTATTTATCAATATTATTTGAAAATAATAAATATATTTATTAAAGGTTGTTTAATAAAAAGTTTCTTAAAATAGTAAGTTTAAGTTTCAAAGGTGTTTGAATTGTTAATTGAATATTTCAAGAAAAGTGTAGTTGTGAATCCAAAGATAATGCAAAGATGGAATTGAATTTGAATTTTTCGGGAAAAAGTTTCTAATTTTGGAAAGTGTTCTTGAATTTCGAGTTTACGAAACGTATTTAATTTAAGAACGATATTGGAGATGATTTCTTCAGTTAATGGTGGAGTAATTCGTTTTGGAATTATTTTTATGGCAAGATGAAAATGAATTCTAGATTATTAATATGATTTACTGCTTTATTTATGTTTGTGACATAGCCGAGCCTTGAGACCCCTTGTTTGTGATGGTTGTTTGTTTAATCTTAATGTTTGCGATTTTATTATACGTTATATTTTTGGGAAGGCCTGCGTGCCATTGGAATCCCGGGTTTTATGATGTAATCTGTAATAGGTTAGAAAATAGGCAAATATATTTAGATTAAATTATGTAAAAAAAATCTTGGTGAAGATGTCCATCAAGAAGGAGGTCATCAATCATGGACGCTCGGAGACATCGTCGGATATTGAGGCTAGTGGGAGCTGAAAGAGTTCATCCTTCTTGCCTTGTGTGTTGATTTTTTCCCTTAGGTTTGACCTAATTGGTTTGTCCGTATGGCTCTTGGAAACCAATTTAGTTTCGGCGAGGCTATGTCACCATGTGGTTGTATGTTTTATTTCTTTATGCGTTATTTTTATCTGCGTGGTTGTGGTGACAAAGTAGATAAATAAAAAAAATTAAAACTACAATCATTTTTGATGAGAAATTAAAGTGTTTAAAAGGACGTTTAAATTGGAAACTTTACTTATTTTGTCAAGTGTTAAGTATGACATTTTTGTGAAATTAGTTTTTCAAATAAAAGGATATTTATTTTTAAAATGTCATATGATCAAAGAGTTGAAATTCTTAAAAAAACTGGTACATTAACTGGACTGTTTACCAGAATAAGTGGTGTCTAGGACAGTCTCATTCGGGCTGTGGTTGTAGGAATTTCCGAGAGGTTTAGAACCAAATGGATCCTCCCCGCTGACTAACCTGACTGGCCACTAGTTCTTGGTAAAAGACTGGTTATAAACCCAAATTAAAAATCTGACACAACACACCGTCCATATAGTGGCACTCACGGTGACCGGTCGTCGTAAGTAGGTTCAACCTTCGTTAGGTGCTTACGCCACAAACTCGGGAAGCTGTGAGGTAAGCACTACGGATCCTAAGTGAGACTTGGGCCAGTGACTTGCAGTTATTATATGGTGTGCGTCAGTGGTGGTTCCCCAGTAAAAATGTTGCCCAAGGTGTGGATGAGATTAAACATGATCAATTTAAGAAATTGAAAATCTCATAAGATCTAAGAGTTGCAAAGGGGTTGTAATTGGTAATAAGTTGCCTGTCTGAGTAGCTTATTCATGTAGGTTCAGCCTCCGTTAGGTGCATGAATTAGTAAAATGGTTCTTAGGATTAATAAATCATTTTCTAAATTTTTGGTTATTGATTTATTAATGGTTAATCAAATACTAATTTTTGAAACATTGTTTAAGATGGTTGAAAAAGACAGAGGTAGAAGCGGTTTAATAATAATAATGACAATAACAGTAACAACAACAATGATAACGTCAATATCCTTTCCCCACTTGAAAATCCTCCCCAAAAGCATATGTTGCTACTTTGAGGTCCATTCGGGATATGGAGAACTCAGAAGAGGCAACTTCCTGAACTGGGAATAAAATCTGACAAATGTTCTGAGAACAGAGTGAAAGTCGTATATTCTGGACAGGGCACCAGAACCTGCTCCTGCAGAGACTGCTACAGTTGAGGAGAGAAATCTCCACATGAAGCACTCTGAGGATTCGGTCAATGTTGTCTGTCTAATGCTAGCGACCATGACATCTGAGCTGCGGAATAGTCTTATGGACGTATTAGCTTGCCAGATGTATCGCCGGCTAAAGGATATGTTCTAGACTCAGGCTCGGACTGAGGAACATATACAACTAGGGCTCTGAGCTCCTGCAGAATGGCAGAAGGAACAGTTCTTAAATCCCATTTGCTGAAGATGCAAGGTTATCTGGATCATCTTAGCAGACTTGGGTATCCCGTGACACAGGACATTACCACGCATCTCATTCTCAATTCCTTATTGAAGGAATTTTAGCAATTTGTAAATTGTTACAATATGCACGGAGAAGATGATCAGTGGGCTGCATCAGATGCTATAGACTGCTGAGGGAATGATTATGGAGAGAAGATAGAGAAAGAGACGGGAGGGAAAGTAAGTTTCCAAGCCGGAGGTTAAAGCTAACAAGTAGCTAAAACCTAGAAACAGAGAAGTCAAATCCAAGGATGACAAATTCTTTGAGTGCTAGGAAACTGGGCACTGGGAAAGGAATTGTCCCAAGTACTTGGAAACGGTCAAGGTTGACCGCATTGAGACTTCAGTGTATCTGAATCGGTCACTTCTATTGTTCTTGGATATGTGATACCCAATTGAACAAAGTTTAATGCATAATGTCCGCAATGACTAAAATGAAGTGAAAAGATATGACAGATTCAGTGGGAGCATAGAGATATCTTAGAGAATACTCTGTTGGACACTATTTTTCATGTCATCAATAGTTTATCATGGTGTAGTAAACAACTTTGTAGTTGAATTTCTTGCAAATATTTTTGGAATAAATAAAGAAATTTTTGGAATTGAAAATTTATTGCTTGAAATTCCTATTGTTTAAGATTACTAAACCATGATTATAGACTATTGATTCAAGTGGAGCTTGAATAGTAACTTTTCAATGGAGATTGGACAAGCTAGTAGTCATATTCAGATAAAAAGGGTTACCATGTTGTTGTGTAAATTGTTCAAGTGTTCAAATGCAGTTTAATTGAACTTGTTAATTCTTGAAAGTTAGTTCAAGAGATTATATGAGTTGGATAGTCACCTGTGATTATATAGATGAAACTAATAAAATGCAGAATTAAATGTAAATGAGTTACATGGAGGTTAATTCACTTAACTTGTCAGAAACAATTAAAGACTTGATGAGTCAGGATTGTTTAAACAAGAAGTAATCGCATTTTATAAAATTACATGTGAAATGTATACAACTTGTGTGATGGTTAATCAAGTAATAACCTTTGACTTGTTTAAACACTCGTCGGCAAACTTGATGGAACACCACAACGAAATGTTGTAGATAACCAGGTTCTGGTGGTTATGGATACATATCACAAATTTTGAACACAATGTTATTAAGTTAAGATATCTTGTAAAGATATAGATAAACCGCATACTGTCAGATTCAGGACTAAACATCTAAACGTACCACTAGTAGCAATTAATCTGAATTGGTAGAGCTCCTAAATTTTAATCCTAGTGTCTTTATGAGTGATTTACCAGTTCCTCTAAAGATAATGGATATAAATTTGTAAGGAGATTTAGAATGGGTCTGAATAATATTACAAGAGTTGTACTAAAGAACTAGTGTAATTTTTCAAAGATAAACAGTAATGGAAGTTAAGTCAGTTAACTAGAGAACACTCCCACTAAGATCATGTCTGAAATTAATTTTTCGATAGATCGTATTACCGTTACATTTGATAAAGGAACAGTAGCATTAAATTGATGGAAGTCATGTTGTGTTTATTGAGATAAATGATATCAACATGATATCCTTAATGTCGTTCTATTTTTCATGTTTTAGAAATCCAAGAATAAATTTGAAGTTATTCTAAAACTATTCCATAGCTGCTTGTTGTCGTGGGAACCACAACGAGAATTAAAAGGCTACTGTGGTTTTTGGTTGATATTCATGGGTGATGAATATAGCAAAGGTTGGACCATATTCACAGGTATTTGTTGCGAACAAATATTGGATTGACCCACCGATTGAGACCACTTTGTGGATCATAGTCATGAGTCGTCTCAAAAAGGTAATCCTTAGTACCTGAGATGTCTACGTACTTTAGTGCGGGTGCTGCTGTACATTTGGCCTAACCTAACGTCATCCGTAACTGGGTGATCATAACGGTTCGAGGCTGGTTGCAGTGGGAGTCGTGCTGGAGGCCAAGATAGTCAATATGGGATTTGCACCTTCTTTTAACTAAGAAGAGATATTTCTGGGCCCCTCGGCGATCGATACTGACAGAAATGCATGGCCATGCTCGAACAGAACTGATGTGTTCTACTCTGTCTGTTATAGTTCAATATGAGATCAGGGAGTTGAGAGGCATAATCGTGACTGCTATGGTTGATCTAATCCATGTCTAGCTTTCACATTGAAATATCGTGATGCATGGGATATAATCTAAGTTTCCTTTTGGAAGGCTGTTTCTGTTGGGTTTCCTATACCCTTGCTAGGTTAAATTAAAACTTTGCGGAAAATTAAATAACCTAACTATGCAAGAATATAAAACCTTAAGGATCTAACCAAACAAGCTAAGCAACTAATTATTAAAATAAGGAGATGAATAAGAAAAACTAACCTTGAGAAAATTCGCAATTTTCTCCACGAAGAACGATTTCACGAACAGCCTCTGAATCGAGCAACAAACGTCTAAAGCAAGATCGCCTCTGGTTGTTCACACCCAATGAACAAAAGAAAAGATAATTATTACTTTTCTAAGCTCAGATCTCAGAGTCCCAAAAACTGGTATTGTGATCGTTAGAGAACTTAGAATCGAATGAGCGAGGAATGAAGCAGGCAGGGGCTGCCTATTTATAGGTTTTAGAAACCTACAAATTTTTGATCCCAAATCCATGTGGGATGGATTGGTGGCCGGCCCCCCTATTAGGGTTTAGGGGGTGCACTGCTGACTATCAACTAATTGCAGTTTAGCCCCTGTACTTCCTCAATTAATTCTATTAGCTTCCGGATAATTTATTAACTATTAGTAAATTAACAAACTAACACATTAATCAGATATAATCAATTATTTAGTTTCTAATTAATTTATTAAACATAATAAATTAACAAACTAATTAACATTATATATTTAAGTTAATCATCTTCTCTTTACAATTCATTGCATGCACCCAAAAAGGATCCAGCCTGATAACAATATGTTTACAAATAATTGTGACTTGGACACTAATTCCAACAGTCTCCCACTTGGACAAGTTGGCAACTATTTGTCTAAACACATTCTATTACCAGCCTTCCTAGCTACTCGATACAGCTGCCGAACTCTGAATCATATCAGAGCTAATCCTTTAGATAAGAGATCAACTATTCCTTCGTTCTCTGATATCGTATGAAACTAAGACATTGATTATAATCAATCTTTGGTTTCAAAATTATGTTTCTGATTTCCGATTAATATGACTATATGAGACTTATTAATTGAACACTTCAATTCTATCTCGGTCGGGCCCGACACTCTAGAGTCAACGTTTAATCATCAGAGGGCCCATAGATATCGCTTTTCCATATAGGCAAAAGGAACGAATAAACTTCGTATACACAGTGCTAGCTAACTAATAACATCGTAACTAGATACATCCGTTATAACTGGCAGTTACGCACAGCGTTTGAATGCACTAAGCTATGACGGACTAGAAAACCGCAACTTCAATGTATCACCGTCTGAAGAATAGAGGATATTATCATCTTGGAAATACTTATGATTTGATCCATGAAGTATCTTTCCAAGAGCGAGTGCCCTATACTTAAATCTCCATTAAGTACCCATGAATGTTGCATGAATCTCTATGCTATGTCAAACTCTTGGCAGTCTACTAACATTCCATGACAGTCTTTATTCAATACTAACTCCTGGTAGTACGAACAAAAAAGGTATTTGAATAAAATTATTTACTCTGGGAGTTGGTACTAAACATGCAAAAGGAAACACAACGATAAATTAATAGAAGATGGCAGCACTTTGCAAATAAATAAATCCCTATTATTTAATCACCAAATCCATTACAATTTCAAATCATTGTTACAATGTTTCAAATTCAAAACTAACTACTAAACTTTACATTATCTCGTAATCCTATGCTAACAGCATGACTACAGTGTTTCGGTTGAGAAAGTGGCTTTGTGAACGGATAAGCTGGATTCTCCTCTGATCGCACTCTTTTCACAATCACATGTCCTTCTTCAACCTTGCTATGAACAAAGTGGTACTTCCGATCAATATGCTTGGACTTTCCATTATCATTGGGTTCTTTAGTCAACGAAACAGCATTTTTGTTGTCGCAGAATATTTCGATGGGGTCTTGAACCGTTGGGACAACTCCAAGATCTCCAATGAAATTCTTCAACCAGATGGCTTCCTTTGAGGCTTCTGAGGCCGCAATATATTCTGACTCGCAGGTAGAGTCTGCCACGGTTTCCTGCTTCGAACTCTTCCACGTCATGGCTCCCCCGTTCAATAAGAACACCCAACCAGATTGTGACCGATAGTCATCTCTATCCGTTTGGAAACTCGCATCGCAATAACCGGTTACTTTGAGTTCATCCTGTCCACCGTAAACCAAGAACCTGTCTTTAGTATTTCTTAAATACTTAAGAATATTCTTGACCGCCGTCCAATGACCTTCATCAGGGTCTTGCTGATGTCGACTCACCATGCTTAAAGCAAATGAGACATCAGGCCTCGTACATGTCATGGCATACATTATAGATCCTATGGCCGAAGCATATGGAACTCGACTCATTCTGTCTTGTTCCTCCTGTGTCTTCGGGCTCATGTCTTTACTAATCTTTATGCCATGAGCAAAGGAAAGGTTCCCCTTCTTAGACTGTGACACCCTTGCCACATTTAACTACAATTACAATACACCCAGGATTAATCACCAACAAACAATCACATAATGATCTGATATCCTAATTAAAGTGCGGAAGCATAAAATACAAAATAAAATAATACAAATCTGACAAACACCCTACGGTGCTACATAGGTTACACATCTAAGACTACAAATCCAAAAGTATTACATCATCCCCAAATTTATTACAACATTGATTCCATAAAACAAATACCAAGTTAAAACAGCGGAAATCTTCAAATACTTCAATAAACGTCCTAGCTAGACGGTCCCGCAGCGGATTTCCCTTTTCTTGTAAAAATATAACAACTGAAGGGGTAAGCTAAAGCTTAGTGAATATCATATGATTTTACACATTCTACAAATCATTATGATGCCACCCAGAGTAACCGCGGTAACACATACCGTATACTCCACACGTACTCCAAGTACGCAAACCCGAGCTGCAGCTCCTTCGAGCTGACACTCGGCATAAGAAAAACCAACCATCTGAGGCAGACATTACATCGGGGATGACTTACTGTCTATCCTGACCACAGAGGTGTCAAACTCTTGGTCATATAGCACAGTAACATCAGAGTACAGATGCGACCACGCAGGTCCATCGAAAGGATGCACAACAAATGAACGGACATGCAACAAGTATGAATGTGCATCAACATATACGCATGTTAGTAGAGTGCCAAACGAATATGAAACAACATGCCTCAGCAGGCAATGCAAATATAATGCAGATGCAGCAATGTTAAAATCAAAGGTACTCACAGTGGGTGCGTTATTAATCTTTAAGCAATATTATTTCTCCTCGGAATTTCAACCGGATCCACAAAGTACCCCACTGTGGGTTAAACAACACCATAAGGGACCTGTTTCATTTCCATAATGAAAACATATTATCATTATATGTTCTTTAACAATTTACCATCAACTTGTATAAAATAAAGTGCTACAACATTCGGAAACGTCATCCGAAACTCATATTATATACCGTTATTCAAGGTGTTATTATTCCCAATTAACCTTCCATTATATGCCTTATTATAGTACAAAATATATCCCAAAAGTTTGTTTATTTGACCATAAATTCGGATCCTTTTAAACCCATCCGAATTACCCAAAAACTTATAGAACTCGCCGAGTTCCTATCCGAATTTCGGACCCTTCACTGAATTTCGGACCCATCCGGATTAGGTTGACCCATCCGAGTTCGGACACCTCCGAGTTCGGTTCTTCATTTGATTTCGGTCCTATCCAAATTTCGGGTCTCATCCGAATTCGGGTCCCAACCGAATTCGGATCCAACACTTATGAATTTTTGAAGATTTATTCAAAATGTTCTTGAGAACTCGCCGAGTTCCCCCTGAACTCGCCGAGTTCACCAGCAGGTTTTGCCTTCGAAACTTACGGATTTTCACTAAAAATTTCCAAATTCAATTTATAGCGACATGCAATCAATCCTAATGTTTTATTAACATTGTTGGGGTATTTTTACATCATTTTCCCCACTCATAACACACTAATTCGTCCAGATTGGACCAAAAATGAACATAAACCTCAAGAACACCAAAAACTTACAAAAGTTAAGATTTCTAACCTTTTAGGACGAATTATCCAACGGTTCTTGTTTCTGGAGCTTCAGTGATGCTCAATTGATGATTCCCAACTAATATTACATACATGCATCAACGATTTCTTAGATTAAATATCCGAATTTTGAACCTCAAACCTTCAAAATAAAGCCCAAATAGAGATATAATATTCTTACCTTAATTCCCACTTGAATTTTGTTAATTTCCAGATATAAATCCACGAATTTTGTTCCTCAAATTCGGATTTCAGCAGATTTTTGAGAGAATTTGAGAGAGAGTTTCTTGAGTTGAAATGGTGAAATGAAGGAATGAAAGACACCAAAGGTCTTTTATTCAAAAATTTCGGCTATTGACACTTTTAGCCCCTCAACTTATCCGGTTCCATTAAATACTGATTTCATCATTATTTTCAACATCACCAACTTTTTAACAATCATACTTAATAACTAAAATTTAACATTCACAAACTTTTTAATTTCATAAAATAACAACCAACTTCCAATATCCAGATACATAGACATGTTTAATAATTTAACTTAATACAAAAGTTCAATCTAATTATCCCAATTACAATAAATTAAATCCGAGGATGTTACATAGACTTTTCCATACTAAACCTTTTCAGTATTTTGTCCAAGTACGTATCCTGGCTTAGTCCTATTAGACGTCTCGTTCTATCTCTATAATTCTTTATACCCAGAATATAAGCTGCATCTCCTAGATCCTTCATAGCGAAACATCTTCCCAACCAATCTTTTACACTCTGTAATGTTGGGATGTCGTTTCCTATAAGTAATATGTCATCGACATATAATACCAGGAAGACTACAGTGCTCTCACTGACCTTGACATATATGCAGGACTCATCTTCGCTTCTAGAAAATCCAAACTCTGTGATTTTCTCATGAAAGCAAAGACTCCAGCTTCGTGAAGCTTGCTTAAGTCCATAAATGGACTTCTGAAGCTTACACACTTTCTTAGGATACTTGGTGTCTACAAAACCTTCAGGTTGTGTCATAAACACATCCTCTGTCAATTTCCCGTTAAGGAAAGCGGTTTTGACATCCATCTGCCAGATTTCATAGTCATGAAACGCAGCTATGGCCAGAACTATCCTTATGGATTTAATCTTAGCTACCGGTGAAAAGGTTTCCTCATAGTCAATCCCGTAGGTTTGAGTATAGCCCTTTGCCACCAGCCTAGCTTTGTAAGTGTGTACTTTCCCGTTCATATCCGTTTTCTTCTTGAATATCCACTTACAACCCACCGTCTTTAGACCGGGTGTGGGATCAACCAAGTTCCAAACTTGGTTGCCATACATGGATTCAATCTCGCTATCCATAGCTTCCTTCCATTTGGCTGCCTCAGGGCCTGCCATCGCTTCCCGGTAGTTAGCTGGTTCATCTAAGTCGACTAGTGTACTATCACTAATCATATCATCCTGTTCAATATGGAAACCATAGTAGAACTCAGGAGGATTGCTAACTCTACCGGATCTGCGCAAAGGTAAGGATATGTCATTGGGTTCAACAGGCATCTCAGCCTCATGTTGATGGTCAATGTTTGCAGTTGGTTCTTCATCGGTAGTATCTTGAATCTCATCAAGATCGATCTTACTCCCACTGTCCTCTTTAGATATTATCTCCTTCTCGAGGAACACTCCTCTTCGAGATACAAACACTACGTTTTCAGGTGGTTTGTAAAATAGATATCCAAATGACTCTTGTGGGTAACCGACGAATAGACACTTTTCAGATCTTTGACTGAGTTTGTCAGAGGTCTCTCGTCCAACGAAGACTTCACAACCCAGATCTTGATGTGACCAAGGGAAGGACGCTTTCCCTTCCACATCTCGTAAGGTGTCTTTGAAACTTTCTTGGTGGGTACTAGATTTAGAATACGTGCCGCAGTTTCTAATGCATAACCCCAGAAACTTACTAGAAGTGTTGCTCGACTCATCATAGATCGGACCATGTCTAACAAGGTCCTGTTTCTCCTCTCCGCAACTCCGTTGAGTTGTGGTGTTCTAGGAGGAGTTAACTGGGAAACTATTCCACAGCTTCTAAGATGATCGAGAAACTCGATACTAAGGTACTCTCCTCCCCTGTCGGAGCGGAGAACCTTTATCTTTCTGCCCAGTTGATTCTCTACTTCACTTTGATATCTTTTGAATATCTCAAAAGTGTCGGACTTATGTTTAATTAAATAAACATATCCAAATCTACTATAGTCATCTGTAAAGGTGACATAGTACCGATTTTCCCCTTTTGTAGCACACCGGAATGGCCCACATACATCTGTGTGGACCAAATCCAATAGTCCTTCACCTCTTTCACACGTTCTTGTGAATGGTGATTTTGTCATCTTGCCCAGTAAACAGGATTCGCATACATCATCCGATTTTAGGTCGAATAATTCCAACACTCCATCCTTTTGGAGTTGGGCGATGCGTTTCTTGTTAATGTGCCCAAGGCGACAGTGCCACAATTTGGACTTATCAATTTCGTTAGAATCAATATTAAATAATAGGTTGTTATCACACTCAACAGTTTCATATATGCCATTATAAGGACAAGCTTTTAATATAAAAACATCATTCAAATAAACCAAAATACTTCCATTATTATTATCAAAGCTGAAATTGTATCCATCCTTATACAAGGCAAACAAACAAAAGATGTTCCGATTCATATCGGGTGAATAACAGCAATTATCTAAGCTAATCTCTACTCCTGATCTAAGCACGAGCTGGAACCTTCCGACTTTCTTCACAGGCGTGATCTTTCAATTCCCCATGATTAGGTTCAGCTCTCCATGCTTCAAGCTTCTACTTTCCCTTAGTCCCTGCAATACAGAGCAAATGTGAGTACCACATCCTGTATCAAGAACCCATGAATTAGAGATAGAAGTGTTATGGAGTTCGATCATGAACATACCTGAGGTGCTGGCCTTTCCGACTTTGCCGTCTTTAAGGTCCTTCAGATATGATGGGCAGCTTAATTCCCACTTGAATTTTGTTAATTTCCAGATATAAATCCACGAATTTTGTTCCTCAAATTCGGATTTCAGCAGATTTTTGAGAGAATTTGAGAGAGAGTTTCTTGAGTTGAAATGGTGAAATGAAGGAATGAAAGACACCAAAGGTCTTTTATTCAAAAATTTCGGCTATTGACACTTTTAGCCCCTCAACTTATCCAGTTCCATTAAATACTGATTTCATCATTATTTTCAACATCACCAACTTTTTAACAATCATACTTAATAACTAAAATTTAACATTCACAAACTTTTTAATTTCATAAAATAACAACCAACTTCCAATATCCAGATACATAGACATGTTTAATAATTTAACTTAATACAAAAGTTCAATCTAATTATCCCAATTACAATAAATTAAATCCGAGGATGTTACAGTATGGGCTCCACCACGCTCAAACTTCGTCCTCGGAGTTACTCGGATCCAAAAAGTTGCGGATATTTCTTTAACATCTCAGACTTAGTCTCCCAAGTATGATTCGCTCCTTTGTGATGCTTCCAACGTACAAGCACCATTTCTATCTCTTTGCTTCTTAATTTCTTCACTTTTGTATCTAACACACACTCCAGCTCTTCAACATATCGGAGCCTTTCATCAATCTGCAGCTCGGTGTGATCAGCCCAATCTTCGTTTTCGGTTGTGAACGACTTTCTAAGGTTCCCCACATGGAACACCGGGTGTATGCCCGACATTTCTTCAGGCAACTCTAAACGATATGATTGGTTTCCAACTTTTTCTATTATCTTAAATGGCCCAACAAATCTCGGAGCCAGCTTGCCTCTCTTCACGAATCGTGTAAGACCTCTCATAGGTGATACCTTCAAGTAAACCCAATCATTCACATCAAAACTGATTGGTTTGTGCCTCTTGTCGTAATAACTTTTCTGGCGATCCTGGGCCGCCTTCATATTCTGTCTTACCAATTGAATCTTCTCATTCGTTTTCTGCAATAATGCCGGCCCAGCAATCGGCGTTTCACCGGTTTCCCTCCAACATGTAGGAGTCCTACACCTTCTCCCATACAAAGCTTCAAACGGTGATTTCTTTATAGTTGTATGGTAACTGTTATTATATGAGAATTATATCAGTGGCAAATGATCATCCCAATTGCCACCGAGATCCAATACACACGACCGCATCATATCTTCAAGTGTCAGGATAGTCCTTTCACTTTGACCATCGGTTTGCGGACGGTAGGCGGTACTCATAGCTATTCTCATGCCCAACCCTTCTTGTAAAGCCGACCAAAAGTTGGAAGTAAATCGGCTGTCCCGATCAGATACTATAGACTTAGGTACTCCATGTCTCGAAATAATCTCATCCAAGTAAATCTGAGCTAACTTTTCCAGTGAATAACTCTCTCTTATTGGAATGAAGTGTGCCGACTTGGTTAATCTATCAACGATTACCCATACCGCATCGTGTTGACGCCTAGTTTTCGGCAACTTTGTGACAAAGTCCATCGTAATATGCTCCCACTTCCATTCCGGAATGGGAAGCGGTTGCAAACTACCGTATGATTGCTGATGTTCGGCTTTCACTAACCGACAAGTTCTGCATCTCTCCACGTACTGGCCTATGTCTTTCTTTAATCCCGGCCACCAAAAGTCTGCTTTTAGCTCGTTGTACATCTTTGTGCTCCCGGGATGTACAGAAAATTTCGATTGGTGAGCTTCTTCAATTATCACATTCCTCATGCCTCCATACTTTGGCACCCAGATTCTTCCGTAAATTCCTTTCAAACCCGATTCACTAGTTTCCATATTCTTAATCTGTGCCCTTATATCCTCAGTACCAACATTCTCGTCTTTCAAGGCTTCCTCCTGAGCGGCCTTAACATCATTTATAATCGTAGATGTTAACATAGTAGATGTCATCACGTAGCAGCAATCCTTAGCATATGCTTTGCGACTCAAAGCATCGGCTACCACGTTAGCCTTTCCAGGATGGTAAAGGATTTCACAGTCATAATCCTTTATTAGTTCCATCGAACGTCTCTGTCTCAGGTTAAGTTCTTTCTGGCTGAAAATGTACTTCAGGCTCTTATGATCTGTGTATAACTGACACTTAGTTCCATAGAGATAGTGTCTCCATAGTTTCAGTGCAAAGGTGACAGCTGTCAGCTCAAGATCATGAGTTGAGTAGTTCTTTTCATGCTGCTTAAGTTGTCTTGAGGCATACGCGATTACCTTTCCACGTTGCATCAATACTGCACCAAGTCCCAACCTCGAAGCATCCGTGTAAACCACAAAATCTTCATTGCCCTCTGGTAGAGCAAGTATCGGTGCTTCACTTAGCGTCCTCTTCAAAACATCAAACGCCTCTTGCTGCACGGTCTCCCAAACAAAAGGTGCATTCTTCTTCGTTAAGGCAGTCAAAGGAACTGCAATCTTTGAAAAATCCTTGATAAACCTCCTATAATAGCCCGCCAGCCCAAGGAAACTTCTGACTTCCGTAGCTGAACGAGGCGGCTCCCAATTCCTTACCACTTCTACTTTAGCCGGATCTACAGAAATTCCGGCCCCCGATATCACATGTCCCAAAAATTGAATCCGTTACAGCCAAAACTCACATTTTGAGAACTTGGCATACAACCTTTCCTTTCTTAACAATTCCAATAACTCTTTTAGATGATCAGCGTGTTCGGATTCAGACTTAGAGTATACCAGAATGTCATCTATGAAAACAATCACCGACTTGTCCAACATCGGTCTGCAAACTCGGTTCATTAAATCCATAAAAACAGTCGGGGCATTAGTTAACCCAAAAGGCATAACCAAGAACTCGTAATGCCCGTAACGTGTCCTAAAAGCTGTCTTAGGCACATCTTCCTCTCGAACTTTTAACTGGTGATATCCCGACCTCAAGTCGATCTTAGAAAAGACACAAGCCCCATGTAACTGATCAAACAAGTCGTCTATCCTCGGCAATGGATACTTGTTCTTAATTGTCAACTTATTCAGCTCCCGGTAGTCGATGCACATCCTCATCGAGCCATCTTTCTTCTTAACAAATAATACCGGAGCTCCCCACGGCGATGAACTTGGTCGAATAAAGCCCTTGTCCAACAACTCTTGAAGTTGTGTCATCATTTCTTTCATCTCAGTAGGAGCAAGGCGATAAGGGGAACGAGCTACCGGTGCAGCTCCAGGGATCAAGTCAATTCGGAATTCCACTTGTCTCTCAGGCGGCACGCCAGACAAGTCTTCCGGAAACACATCCGGGAATAGTGAAACAACAGGCACATCGGCCAACGTCTTCTTCTCAGCCTTGGCATCTATAGCATATGCCAGGTAGGCGTCACACCCCTTTGCAACAAGCTTTCGAGCTTTTGCAATGGTCAACAAACACAGATCCCCACTTCTCCTATCACCATAAATGCAGATCTCACGCCCCTCTGGAGTAGTTACCTTTATCATTCGCTTCTTACATACTATGTGGGCTTCATTCTCTATCAACCAATCCATCCCGATAATTACGTCAAATTCACTAAACTCGATCGGAATCAAGTCCAAATTGAAGACTACATCTTCAATCACTAAGGTGCAGTTACGGTATACATGATCTACTTTGACGAGAGTATTACTAGCAGTTTCAATATCTAGTACAGCAGATAACTTTGATAAAGGCATAGACAAAATTTTTGAGCAAACATAGTAGATACAAACGATCTGGTGGCACCCGAGTCAAATAACACTCTTGCAGGTAAAGAGTTTACAATAAACATACCCGTGACCACCTCCGGGTTTTCCCTAGCCTCTTCCGCGGTTATCTGGAAAGCACGAGCTGGTGCCCTTTGTGGCTGGTTCCGGCGGTTGACTGAACCACCACTAGATCCTCCAGATGATCGTGTTGTCGATGGAGCAGCAGCTGCAGGAGCATTCTTTCGACAATTCCGACTATAGTGCCCCCATACTCCACACTTATGGCAAGCATCAGATTTCCGTGGGCATTCATTCTGAAAGTGGCCCAACTCTCCGCAGCAAAAACAAGCACGTCCATTAGTACACTTGCCAAAGTGTTCCAGATGGCACTTATTACAATACTGCGGCTCGGTGTTGATAGAGTATGCACGTGCACGACCAGAAGAACTAGACTGTCGACGGAAGGACTGTTGCGGCGAGTACTGCGACGAGCGAGAAGAACCAGAGTAGCCTCCTTCGCGTTGACGTTTCGGTGGTGAAGGTTGAGTTGGGTTAGCTGAAGCAGCAGCAGACCCCATCACATATCCAGACATACTTAGAATCTGTTCCACATTCCTGGCGGCTTCCAGTAGACCAGCAAATGTGGGGTAGCGTACATTGCTCATCACCCTCCGAATCTCCAAATCCAGACCAGCCTCAAACCTAGTCACTTTTCTTTCCTCTGTATCCACTTGATGAGGCGCGAACAAACTCAGCCTCGTGAACTCTACTGCATACTGGGACACAGACTTAGTCCCCTGAATCAGCGTCATGAATTTAGCTTCCAATCTTCGGCGCTCATCGGCCGGGCAGTACTGCTGAGTGAAAACTTCAGTGAACTCATCTCATTTCATTACAGCAACCTTCTCCATTGTTAGTGCATTCACCATCGAGTTCCACCACATTATTGCGTCTTTGGTGAACATGGCAGTAGCGAATCGGACCATATCCTTCTCAGCACAATCGCTGATTCGGAAAGTCCTTTATGTAGCTGTTATCCACTCCAATGCAGTAACAGCATCCCCCAATCCAGTAAATTCAACGGCTCCATTTCCCTTAAAGTCCTTAAACCGACAACCCCTGGGCTTATTAGATGACCCAGTGTTGTCATCTTGCTCGTCATTGTTTCCTGCCTCCTTTTCCTTATTCTTCCTTTTGTCTTCTCTTCGCTTAGCTTCGGCCTCATCTCGAGCCCGAAACTGATCTTGAATCATCTGATTTTGCTCAGCCATCAAGGCTAGCATCATTTCCCTTGTTTCTTCGGGTGTCATTCCTCCTCCAGACATGTTCTGAAATATGAAACATATAACTTATTTAGTAACATGTCGTTTATTTATAGACACCACCCAATTGTCCCGTATGATAGTCAATATTCTTATGATTACTAGATCGTAACCTATCTTAGTTCAGATCATTACTTAGTATCACTACATGTCAACACTTAATGTTTGAGACCAAGACCTCACGGACACTTGAATCTCAAACTACTGCTCTGATACCATACGCTGTGACACCCTTGCCACATTTAACTACAATTACAATACACCCAGGATTAATCACCAACAAACAATCACATAATGATCTGATATCCTAATTAAAGTGCGGAAGCATAAAATACAAAATAAAATAATACAAATCTGACAAACACCCTACGGTGCTACATAGGTTACACATCTAAGACTACAAATCCAAAAGTATTACATCATCCCCAAATTTATTACAACATTGATTCCATAAAAGAAGTACCAAGTTAAAACAGCGGAAATCTTCAAATACTTCAATAAACGTCCTAGCTAGACGGTCCCGCAGCGGATTTCCCTTTTCCTGTAAAAATATAACAACTGAAGGGGTAAGCTAAAGCTTAGTGAATACCATATGATTTTACACATTCTACAAATCATTATGATGCCACCCAGAGTAACCGCGGTAACACATACCGTATACTCCACACGTACTCCAAGTACGCAAACCCGAGCCGCAGCTCCTTCGAGCTGACACTCGGCATAAGAAAAACCAACCATCTGAGGCAGACGTTACATCGGGGATGACTTACTGTCTATCCTGACCACAGAGGTGTCAAACTCTTGGTCATATAGCACAGTAACATCAGAGTACAGAAGCGACCACGCAGGTCCATCGAAAGGATGCACAACAAATGAACGGACATGCAACAAGTATGAATGTGCATCAACATATACGCATGTTAGTAGAGTGCCAAACGAATATGAAACAACATGCCTCAGCAGGCAATGCAAACATAATGTAGATGCAGCAATGTTAAAATCAAAGGTACTCACAGTGGGTGCGTTATTAATCTTTAAGCAATATTATTTCTCCTCGGAATTTCAACCGGATCCAGAAAGTACCCCACTGTGGGTTAAACAACACCACAAGGGACCTGTTTCATTTCCATAATGAAAACATATTATCATTATATGTTCTTTAACAATTTACCATCAACTTGTATAAAATAAAGTGCTACAACATTCGGAAACGTCATCCGAAACTCATATTTTATACCGTTATTCAAGGTGTTATTATTCCCAATTAACCTTCCATTATATGCCTTATTATAGTACAAAAGATATCCCAAAAGTTTGTTTATTTGACCATAAATTCGGATCCTTTTAAACCCATCCGAATTACCCAAAAACTTATAGAACTCGCCGAGTTCCTATCCGAATTTCGGACCCATCGGGATTAGGTTGACCCATCCGAGTTCGGACACCTCCGAGTTCGGTTCTTCATTTGATTTCGGTCCTATCCAAATTTCGGGTCTCATCCGAATTCGGGTCCCAACCGAATTCGGATCCAACACTTATGAATTTTTGAAGATTTATTCAAAATGTTCTTGAGAACTCGCCGAGTTCCCCCTGAACTCGCCGAGTTCCCCCTGAACTCGCCGAGTTCACCAGCAGGTTTTGCCTTCGAAACTTACGGATTTTCACTAAAAATTTCCAAATTCAATTTATAGCGACATGCAATCAATCCTAATGTTTTATTAACATTGTTGGGGTATTTTTACATCATTTTCCCCACTCATAACACACTAATTCGTCCAGATTGGACCAAAAATGAACATAAACCTCAAGAACACCAAAAACTTACAAAAGTTAAGATTTCTAACCTTTTAGGACGAATTATCCAACGGTTCTTGTTTCTGGAGCTTCAGTGATGCTCAATTGATGATTCCCAACTAATATTACATACATGCATCAACGATTTCTTAGATTAAATATCCGAATTTTGAACCTCAAACCTTCAAAATAAAGCCCAAATAGAGATATAATATTCTTACCTTAATTCCCACTTGAATTTTGTTAATTTCCAGATATAAATCCACGAATTTTGTTCCTCAAATTCGGATTTCAGCAGATTTTTGAGAGAATTTGAGAGAGAGTTTCTTGAGTTGAAATGGTGAAATGAAGGAATGAAAGACACCAAAGGTCTTTTATTCAAAAATTTCGGCTATTGACACTTTTAGCCCCTCAACTTATCCGGTTCCATTAAATACTGATTTCATCATTATTTTCAACATCACCAACTTTTTAACAATCATACTTAATAACTAAAATTTAATATTCACAAACTTTTTAATTTCATAAAATAACAACCAACTTCCAATATCCAGATACATAGACATGTTTAATAATTTAACTTAATACAAAAGTTCAATCTAATTATCCCAATTACAATAAATTAAATCCGAGGATGTTACATAGACTTTTCCATACTAAACCTTTTCAGTATTTTGTCCAAGTACGTATCCTGGCTTAGTCCTATTAGACGTCTCGTTCTATCTCTATAATTCTTTATACCCAGAATATAAGCTGCATCTCCTAGATCCTTCAAAGCGAAACATCTTCCCAACCAATCTTTTACACTCTGTAATGTTGGGATGTCGTTTCCTATAAGTAATATGTCATCGACATATAATACCAGGAAGACTACAGTGCTCTCACTGACCTTGACATATATGCAGGACTCATCTTCGCTTCTAGAAAATCCAAACTCTGTGATTTTCTCATGAAAGCAAAGATTCCAGCTTCGTGAAGCTTGCTTAAGTCCATAAATGGACTTCTGAAGCTTACACACTTTCTTAGGATACTTGGTGTCTACAAAACCTCCAGGTTGTGTCATAAACACATCCTCTGTCAATTTCCCGTTAAGGAAAGCGGTTTTGACATCCATCTGCCAGATTTCATAGTCATGAAACGCAGCTATGGCCAGAACTATCCTTATGGATTTAATCTTAGCTACCGGTGAAAAGGTTTCCTCATAGTCAATCCCGTAGGTTTGAGTATAGCCCTTTGCCACCAGCCTAGCTTTGTAAGTGTGTACTTTCCCGTTCATATCCGTTTTCTTCTTGGATATCCACTTACAACCCACCGTCTTTAGACCGGGTGTGGGATCAACCAAGTTCCAAACTTGGTTGCCATACATGGATTCAATCTCGCTATCCATAGCTTCCTTCCATTTGGCTGCCTCAGGGTCTGCCATCGCTTCTCGGTAGTTAGCTGGTTCATCTAAGTCGACTAGTGTACTATCACTAATCATATCATCCTGTTCAATATGGAAACCATAGTAGAACTCAGGAGGATTGCTAACTCTACCGGATCTGCGCAAAGGTAAGGATATGTCATTGGGTTCAACAGGCATCTCAGCCTCATGTTGATGGTCAATGTTTGCAGTTGGTTCTTCATCGGTAGTATCTTGAATCTCATCAAGATCGATCTTACTCCCACTGTCCTCTTTAGATATTATCTCCTTCTCGAGGAACACTCCTCTTCGAGATACAAACACTACGTTTTCACGTGGTTTGTAAAATAGATATCCAAATGACTCTTGTGGGTAACCGACGAATAGACACTTTTCAGATCTTTGACTGAGTTTGTCAGAGGTCTCTCGTCCAACGAAGACTTCACAACCCCAGATCTTGATGTGACCAAGGGAAGGACGCTTTCCCTTCCACATCTCGTAAGGTGTCTTTGAAACTTTCTTGGTGGGTACTAGATTTAGAATACGTGCCGCAGTTTCTAATGCATAACCCCAGAAACTTACTGGAAGTGTTGCTCGACTCATCATAGATCGGACCATGTCTAACAAGGTCCTGTTTCTCCTCTCCGCAACTCCGTTGAGTTGTGGTGTTCTAGGAGGAGTTAACTGGGAAACTATTCCACAGCTTCTAAGATGATCGAGAAACTCGATACTAAGGTACTCTCCTCCCCTGTCGGAGCGGAGAACCTTTATCTTTCTGCCCAGTTGATTCTCTACTTCACTTTGATATCTTTTGAATGTCTCAAAAGTGTCGGACTTATGTTTAATTAAATAAACATATCCAAATCTACTATAGTCATCTGTAAAGGTGACATAGTACCGATTTTCCCCTTTTGTAGCACATCGGAATGGCCCACATACATCTGTGTGGACCAAATCCAATAGTCCTTCACCTCTTTCACACGTTCCTGTGAATGGTGATTTTGTCATCTTGCCCAGTAAACAGGATTCGCATACATCATCCGATTTTAGGTCGAATGATTCCAACACTCCATCCTTTTGGAGTTGGGCGATGCGTTTCTTGTTAATGTGCCCAAGGCGACAGTGCCACAATTTGGACTTATCAATTTCGTTAGAATCAATATTAAATAATAGGTTGTTATCACACTCAACAGTTTCATATATGCCATTATAAGGACAAGCTTTGAATATAAAAACATCATTCAAATAAACCAAAATACTTCCATTATTATTATCAAAGCTGAAATTGTATCCATCCTTATACAAGGCAAACAAAGAAATGATGTTCCGATTCATATCGGGTGAATAACAGCAATTATTTAAGCTAATCTCTACTCCTGATCTAAGCACGAGCTGGAACCTTCCGACTTTCTTCACAGGCGTGATCTTTCGATTCCCCATGATTAGGTTCAGCTCTCCATGCTTCAAGCTTCTACTTTCCCTTAGTCCCTGCAATACAGAGCAAATGTGAGTACCACATCCTGTATCAAGAACCCATGAATTAGAGATAGAAGTGTTATGGAGTTCGATCATGAACATACCTGAGGTGCTGGCCTTTTCGACTTTGCCGTCTTTAAGGTCCTTCAGATATGATGGGCAGCTTCGCTTCCAGTGCCCCTTGCCATTGCAGTAAAAGCATACTGCTTCCTTCGGATCTTTAGTAGGCACAATACCGGACTCTGTTCTCCCTTGAGACCCTTTCTTGGACTTTCCTTTTGGGGCCTTCCAGGATGACTTCCGTTTCTTTGAGGCCTTACCGACAGTAAGCACAGGGGCCACAGGGGTCTCATCTTTCTTGATGCCCTGTTCAGCGGTTCGGAGCAGATTATGCAGTTCCATAATTGACGTCTCCTTCTGATTCATGTTCATCTGATAGGAGAGTACGAACTGATTATAGATGGTGGGCAGTCCAGAAAAATGATATTGGTGGAGAACTCAGATTCAAACACCATATTGAGAGCCTCCAGCTTGTCGAAGTATCCCTTCATCTCAAGGACAAAAGTGCAGATAAATGTTCCAGGTTTTGGTTTGCAGGCCATGAGGGATCTTACCACATCAAGGCGCTCTTTGCTCGCCTTAGCCTCAAACATCTCTCGCAGCTGCTGATTCATCTCAAAGGCCCATGTATTCTCGAAGGCTTTAGCAAGCTCAGGAACCATGGACGACGTCATGATGCAGGACACTTTGTTTGCATCATCGTAATGTTTCTGGTGTGCGTCCATTTCCTCCTGGGTGGGATTCTCATTCAGTGTGGGAATTTATTCATCGAGAACATACTCCTTGTTCTCGTACCTCAGCGTAAACCTGAGGTTTCTCATCCAGTCCACATAGTTCAGACCGGATAGTTTTTCCCTACCCAGAACGAAAAGAAGTGAGAAATTGGATGCGTGGTTGGGAGCAGGAGTGGGAGTACCAGTAGAAGTAGACATCTTGAGATAAAGTTTTAGTTAGTATGAAGTATTCCTTAAACAATTTACCCAATTTGAATTAAGGCTAGGATCCATATTTTCGATTCGTTTTATGAAAAGGGTCGCCGTAATCACGCCACGAATTTATTTTAGGTGGACAAACTCTTGTTGATTTCAATCTCTATGAAATTCCTAGATCTTTTGAGATTCATTGAATCTTATCAATGGCATGTTAATCTCGGTTATGCTCAACTACTATCCGTGACTGGGTTGCCGAGGATCACGGACAAGATGGTGAATCTAACCATGCAAAACTGCGTAAGACCCGACACGGATCAGTCCAGGAATCGCGAGTCCTACATCACCTCCTAATATGTCTCTCATTAGTGTGCCGGTCAATACACACGCTCCACTAACAGTGCATATAGGAGATGTGCATTTTTCATGGATTTGCATACTAATTCACTTTTGATATATCTAAAACGGGATTTTTTGTTTTAGTACTTTAGATTATACTTTTAATCTGGACACCATCCTATCAAAAGTCCTCGGTAGCTTCATTGAACGCACAGCGAAGCGGAGGAGGTAGGTCAGCGCGAAGCTGTTAAAAACCTACTCCTTTAGGGAAGCAGAGCGACCCGCCTTATACCTCGTTTATAGTTTGTTCACTATGGGTGAGCCGATTTATCAATTGACTGACGATGTAATTAGATTTAAATGATATATATATATATATATATATATATATATATATATATATATATATATATATATATATATATATAATCAATAATACATATATAAATTTCTTTTAAATCTTAGGGGTTTAATTTTAAACTTTTAAAATTAAAGGGTCTATTTTAAACATTTTAAAATTCAGGGTATATTTTAAACAATCTAAAATAATAGGGTTTAAATTTATATATATATATATATATATATATATATATATATATATATATATATATATATATATATATATATATATATATATATATATATATATATATATATATATATATATATATATATATATATTTCGGTTTCAATATTTAAATAAAATAAGAAATATTTAATTATTAAATATATATATTAAATCCGAAACCTATATATATAACCATATAAATCCTCAAAATTTAAACCTAGGATAATAAAAGTTTATCCTAATAAATTATGATATTCTAAAACCTTTAGGATAAGCACTTAATTTAAATTAAGGTAATTTCTAGATAAATAGGATTTAGGATAAACCTAGAAAATCAAGCTTATCTCTAAGGCATGTTTATCTAAAACCTCAAAAATCAAACCCTTAATTAAATTAATAAAATCCTAAATTAATAAAATAATAATTTATTTAATATTTCAGATTTATCCATTTAAAATGTGACACCCTTGCTACAACAACCATCGTTTACAAAACACCCAGGATTAATCATCAACCACAAATACATAATGATCTGATAACCTAGTTTAAGTGCGAAAGCATTAAAACACATAATAAAAGTAGTGCAACAGTGTCAAACACCCTACGGTGCTACAAGGTACCAAGTCTAAGTCTACATACCCAATACAATTATTACAACATCCAGGATATAATACAACATTGTCCCAAAACATGATTACCGATTTAAGTAGTTTCAAATCTTCCAAATCTTCGCAAAAGACTTAACTAGAAGGCCCAGCTGCAGATTTCCCTTTTCTTGTAAAATAAAATTAAACAACTGGGGAATAAGCGGATGCTTAGTGAATACAAAGATTACGCATTTTATAAATTTTTATGAAGCCCCAAGGGTAACACTGATGACAAACATCGGATACCCTCTTCGTACACCAAGTACGGACCAGAGCCACAGCCCCTTCGAGCCCAAAGCTCGGCTTTAAACATACCATCTGAGACAAACGTACGATCGGGGATGACATACTGCCTACCGGGCCTAGGAGGGATCAGCTCCAGGTCATATAGCACAGTAACATCAGAGTAATCGATGCGACCCACCGGTCTATCACTAGATGCACAACAATCGAACGGACATGCAACAAGTAATAATGTGCATTTAAATCTACGCAAGTTAGTAGAATTCCAACCAAATAAATGAAGCAACAGGTCTCAGCAGGCAAAGCTAACATAAAACAGATATAAACATGCGAAATCTACTGTACTCACAGTGGGTGCGTAATTAAACTTTAACCGATATTATTTCTCCTCGGGCTTTCAACCGGATCCACCAAGTACCCCACTGTGGGTTAAACAACACCACAAGGGACCTGTTAAATTAGTTGCAACAATACCTCGAGTCAAAAACCGTTTAAATTTATAAGACCAAGTTTCGTAAGTTTTGCAATATTTTTCCCCCATTTCGGGTCCATGTCCAAATTCCAAACCACAATTAAGTTTGAACCCATCTCAAGTTTATATCTTGTCCTTTGTATAACTCTTGTCATTTTATGTGTTGTTTATGAGTTTCATTCAAAATACTCGAGTTTAGAGAGTAGATTTCTCAATTTTAGGCATTAAACTCGAATTTAATGGGTTAAATTCGAACCCACCTTCGAATCTGAAGACAAAGTCGAACCCCATAGGTAAACTCGAACCCATATTCGAGTTTGTGGTTAGATTCGAACCCCCACATTCGAATTTGAGGTTTAAACTCGAAAATATACTCGAATCTAGTGCCAAAATCGAGTTTGTTCTTGCATTTCGACCGTGTTCTTGGTATTTTCGAGTTTGTTCATCTTACAACTTTAAAACATGCCTTTCTAAGCCTAAATTCACCGATATATCATGTATTAAGCCTAGTTTCGATTCTATTATACATATACTATCATATTCTCGTAAGATTTCAAGCGAAACTAGCTCCATTCATGCAATAATCGATAAACTCGAATTTCAACTTTCAAAAACCGAAATAACAAACTTAAAAGGTTCGATTCTTACCTCAATTCGTACGAAATCAGGAATCCAACTGCAGATTGTTGTAGTACTCCTCGAGATCTTTCCGATGACGTATAAATCTCGATAATCGGCCGGTCGGTTTGTGAGATATCTTAGAGAGAAGTAGAGAGAATTCTAGAGAGAGAAAGTTGTAGAGAGAGAGAGAGTATCCATAGAAATGAGAGACTTTTGCCCTTTTATTCCCATTTTCACCATATTGCACATTTTACCCCTCAACTTAACCGGTTCCATAAAATACTGATTTATTCTTAAATTTATCATTAATAGCTTTTATAATTCATAATATTCCTTAATAATAATTCCGAGTTCAATTTTTCTTAAAATAACAACAAACTTTCTAAATATCCCAAATACATAATAATTGTTCATAATTCAAATTAATTGTAAATTTTCCACTTAATTAGCCCAATTACAATAAAATAAATCCGAGGATGTTACATAAAACCTTTTAAAAATCCGAAAATTTGAAGATAAATATGAAAAACAATTTTCAAAATTTAGACAATTAATTTAATATTTATAAACTATTTTAAAAATTAAATAATTATCAAAAAAACTAATTTTACTCCAAAAATTTCTAAAAATTAATTTTTAATTAATTTTTCGGATTTATTTAATATTTAAAAATTAATTTTAAGTTTAAACAATTTAATTTAAAATTAAAAACACCATTAAAATTAAATCAAAATTCCGAAAATTAATCAAAACAAATTTCAAAATTTAAGAACAAGATTATCATCTCATAATTAGTGCAAAGCTCGTTAGGTTAACATGTCTCTGATACCACTGTTGGGTTTCCTATACCCTTGCTAGGTTAACTTAAAACTTTCCGGAAAATTAAATAACCTAACTATGCAAGAATATAAAACCTTAAGGATCTAACCAAACAAGCTAAGCAACTAATTGTTAAAATAAAGAGATGAATAAGAAAAACTAACCTTGATCGTCTGTAACTGGGTGATCATAACGGTTCGAGACTGGTTGCAGTGGGAGTCGTGTTGGAGGCCAAGATAGTCAATATGGGATTTGCACCTTCTTTTAACTAAGAAGAGATATTTCTGGGCCCCTCGGCGATCGATACTGACAGAAATGCATGGCCATGCTCGAACAGAACTGATGTGTTCTACTCTGTCTGTTATAGTTCAATATGAGATCAGGGAGTTGAGAGGCATAATCGTGACTGCTATGGTTGATCTAATCCATGTCTAGCTTTCACATTGAAATATCGTGATGCATGGGATATAATCTAAGTTTCCTTTTGGAAGGCTGTTTCTGTTGGGTTTCCTATACCCTTGCTAGGTTAAATTAAAATTTTGCGGAAAATTAAATAACCTAACTATGCAAGAATATAAAACCTTAAGGATCTAACCAAACAAGCTAAGCAACTAATTATTAAAATAAAGAGATGAATAAGAAAAACTAACCTTGAGAAAATTCATAATTTTCTCCACGAAGAACGATTTCACGAACAGCCTCTGAATCGAGCAACAAGCGTCTAAAGCAAGATCGCCTCTGGTTGTTCACACCCAATGAACAAAAGAAAAGATAATTATAACTTTTCTAAGCTCAGATCTCAGAGTCCCAAAAACTGGTATTGTGATCGTTAGAGAACTTAGAATCGAATGAGCGAGGAATGAAGCAGGCAGGGGCTGCCTATTTATAGGTTTTAGAAACCTACAAATTTTTGATCCCAAATCCATGTGGGATGGATTGGTGGCCGGCCCCCCTATTAGGGTTTAGGGGGTGCACTGTTGACTATCAACTAATTGCAGTTTAGCCCCTGTACTTCCTCAATTAATTCTATTAGCTTCCGGTTAATTTATTAACGATTAATAAATTAACAAACTAACCCATTAATCAGATATAATCAATTATTTAGTTTCTACTTAATTTATTAAACATAATAAATTAACAAAGTAATTAACATTATATATTTAAGTTAATCATCTTCTCTTTACAATTCATTGCATGCACCCAAAAAGGATCCAGCCTGATAACAATATGTTTACAAATAATTGTGACTTGGACACTAATTCCAACAGTTTCAACAAGAATGCACGAATGAGAGTCAGAGTTTTTATGACCTTGGTTGCCTAAAGTGTCTAGCCATGACCTTCTTTAGGCGCATGCTGCAGGACAGTATGTCGTCTTACACAAGTGGGAGTATGTTAGTATATTGTGTGTAAAGATGACATTACTACTGCATCATGGCTGATTTCATAAAACACTTGAGGGTCACACCGATGAGCACAACTGAGCAGATGCAATTAAACAATTGAATCAATAATATTGGATATTGTTTATGACACGAAATGATCGTTGAGATTAAATTAATGGATGATTAATTATATCTCAAATGTACGGGGATTATAAGTGCAATATTGGATATTGTAGTGATTTAAATGTCATTGGATGATAATTAAATAATTATCTAATCTTTTATTTATTATTGGATATTAAATAAAAGACTGATTTATTTGAATTAGAATTATCATCTATTATTAGATAATTGGATGGATAATTATAAACAAATAGATAATGGATAATTATGAATAATTATCTAGTCATTTATATATTATTAGATAATGGGGTAAAGCCATACAATAGTAACCTACTTTCGAAAATTTATCAATATGGTACATCTACTTTTTTAAATATCGATATGGTACCTGTACTTCATTTTTTCATACCGATATGACCATATTTGTAATAGACCCCTGTTTTTGCATACCATTAGAACCTTGATCGCGGGCCGCGATGTTCTTGAGATGATCGCAGGCGGTTGGCCTGAGCGCGGCCGCGACCGAGATGGTCAGCGCGACTGCGACCGCGATGGTCAGTGCGGCCGCGATGCGGCTGAGGGTTCGGGTCGGGTTTTCGGGTTCTGTGAGTCTTGTGTTCGGGTCTTTGGGTCTCGTGAGTTGTTGAGAATTGTGTATAGAGTTGTTGGGTTGAGTTTGTGATATTGTGATTGTGTTATTGTGTTTTCAGGGTCTCGTGTTGACAGGGTAGGGAAAGGGCAGGGAACCGAGACTTAGTGTAGTTAGCTGAGCAGGTGAGTTTGCATGTTTTTGTTGAGATACTTGTACGATTATTTTACTGATACTTGCATGATCTTTTATTGAGATTTTCTTATAAGATATCATGAGTTTTCTTACGAGTTTTTATTGAGATACTATCATGCATGTATTACTGAGCTATTGTGAACTTTATTTTAAATATGAGATTTGGGACACTTGAGCTGTTGAGATACTAAACCGTACGGCTGGGCAAGGGTTGGGTCGCTCCCAATTCCCTTTTGAGTTCCTGACGGCTGCTTTGTGCGGTCTAGGGATTTGGGTACGTGGATTTATCCACACGAGTTGAGTACCTATTGAGCTATCTTGTGGGATCTCATATACTTGTTCTGTAGAGAACGCTGAACGTTTTATTGTTGAGTTATTTATTTACTGAGCTTTATAATCGTACACTAACCATTGCATTCTCACCAGCTTTAGCTGACTTGTGCGTGTTGTTGTGTGCATCCCAGGTGACCGGACTGCTAGTAGGCCTGCTGGACCAAAGTAGGTTTACATTCTGTTGTGATCGGGGAGATAGCTACCTACTGTAGAGGTAGTTATATTTTGTGGTCTGTTTATATATGCTTCAGATATGTTGTAGTTTATTCAGAGATTTCCGTGATTGTGGTTGTGTAATTAATGTTTTAAAATTATCGGGTTCTCATGTATGTATCTTGGGAATAGTGTAGGGATTATTATATTAAATCGTTGCTGATGTGGTAATTATGTGGAATTGTGGATTAGTTCGAGGGTGTTACAAGCTTGGTATCAGAGCCTAGGTTTAAGAGATTAAGTATCTAGTGGATGCTTAAGCTTAAACCCTAGAGATTAGATCCTTGGATTGTAATCCGAAGTAGAGTATTAGGTGATAAACGAGTAGTGTGTAGAGTCTTGTAGAGTTAATTTGTGTTAGTATCTTATTGTGCAGGTTGTTATGGACCGTCAGGGCAGCGGGCCTCAGGGGGATGACCATAGGGATGATGAGCCTGTGCGTAGATCTGACTTATATTCTGTGATAGGCCAGATCCTAGATGAGCGTTTTCCGGTTCAGGGTACGGGTAGGGGTCGAGGTGCGGTGCCTCCGCCCGAGGGAGAGCAGAGTTCGAGGGCTGGTGCTTCTTCTAGCCAGCCATCGCGTGGGTCCTTTAAGGACTTCAAGACGGGTCGCCTTTCTGAGTTCTTCGGTGGAGTTGGTGCCTCGAAGGCACTGGATTGGTTAAGAGAGGTTGAGGCTGTGTTTCGTATAGCCCATGTTGATAGGGCGGATAGAGTGAGTTATGCCTCCTACCTTCTGAAGGGAGGAGCATTGAGATGGTGGAGTTCGGTTGTTAGTGCTCAGGGAGTTGATGAGGCTTATCTGATGTCTTGGGAGGATTTTAGGACAGAGTTTGAGCTGCAGTACTGTCCGTTGGACACGAGGAGAGAGTTGGAGCGGGAGTTTATGCATCTGCAGCAGGGACCCAGATCGGTTCAGGAGTATATCGACGTCTTTAATGACAGGGCTCAGTTTGCGCCACATCAGGTAGCTACAGAAGACCGAAAGGTCAATATGTTTATTGAGGGTTTGAGGCCGGACATCAAAGAGTTCATGGGGATGCTGCATGACCCCACATTTGCTTCAGCCATGGAGTATGCCCGCCGTCGAGAGCGGGAGGTTGAGAGGCAGCGGGAGTAGTCGGCTCCCCAGAGACAGCGCATCGAGCCGTCGGGTCAGGGTCAGAGTTCGGGGACTTCGAGGTTTTATAGGGAGAGCCGTCAGGGCGGTTATTCTGAGCAGCAGGTACAGAGTTCGGGAGCCCAGCGAGATCAGGGCCGGGATGATAAACAGTTGGGGGTTGGTCAGAGTCAGGGACAGGGTCGGGGTGGTCAGAGGCAGCAGGGGCAGCGGCAGCAGAGTCAGGGCCAGAGGCAGAGCTAGAGTCAGGGGAGTGTTGGGAGGGGATCTCGGGATTCTGGGAGCCGAGTTGAGAGCTCGGCGTCAGTGGAGAGAGATTGCCAGCGGTGCCATCACCGCCATGCAGGGCCGTGTGCCCGGGAGCATCTCCGTTGTTTTAGAAGTGGCCAATTCGGTCACACTACAGTTGCGTGTACTTCTCAGGAGTCTCTTTGCTTCCGGTGCGGGAAGCCGGGTCATATGTCTCGGGATTGTCCAAACCCGAGCGCGGGGTTTCCGGGATCGAGCTCAGGTGGAGCTGGGACTTCGGGGTCATCGTCAGCACCGAGGGGAGGGGGAGCACCGAGGGCTCGCGGCAGAGTTTTTCAGGCTACTGCGGAGGAGGCGCGTGAGTCGCCTGATGTTGTATCTGGTACATTTATCCTTAACGGACTACGTGCCTTTATTTTATTTGATTCGGGATCTGATCGTTCATATGTATCTACCTCCTTCTGTGATTATTTTGCTATGCCTTCATCTGAGTTATATGTGCCTGTTATTGTTGAGCGTGTTGATGGTAGTACGGTATTAGTGAGCCATATCTACAGAGATTGTGTATTAGAGATAGACGGTCATCGATTTTTCATAGACTTGATGCCTATGGAGATTAGTAGTTTCGATGCCGTTGTTGGCATGGACTGGCTGACAGCGCGTCAGGCGGATATCTTCTGTTCCAAGAAGATGATTCGTATCCCCGATTCTGATTCAGAGTCAGCAGTTGTGTATGGTGAGAGGCGTAGAGGAGAGATGAGCATAGTGTCGATGGCGCAGGCACAGAAGTATGTGGCGAAGGGGTGCGCCACTTACTTGGCTTATGTGGTGGATGCGAAGAAAGAGAAGAGGGAGGTCAGCGATGTGCCAGTGGTTAGAGATTTTCCTGATGTATTCCCAGATGAGTTGCCGGGTCTGCCGCCGGACCGGCAGGTTGAGTTCAGGATCGACCTAGTTCCCGGGGCCGTTCCTATTGCACGCACGCCGTATTGGTCAGCTCCTCCCGAGATGCGTGAGATGATGACGCAGTTGCAGGATCTGTTGGATCGAGGGTTCATTCGCCCCAGTTCTTCCCCGTGGGGAGCCCCCGTGCTATTTGTGAAGAAGAATGATGGGACGATGCGTATGTGTATTGATTATAGAGAGCTTAATAGGGTAACGGTGAGGAATCGTTATCCCTTGCCGAGGATTGATAATCTCTTTGATCAGCTTCAGGGGGCGAGATTCTTCTCGAAGATTGACCTGCGTTCCGGGTATCATCAGCTACGAGTTAGAGACGAAGACGTGCCTAAGACTGCGTTTAGGACCAGATTTGGTTATTATGAGTTGCTAGTCATGCCGTTCGGGCTGACTAACGCCCCAGCAGCATTCATGGACCTGATGAATAGGGTCTGCAGGCCGATGCTCGACCTTTTCGTGATTGTGTTTATTGATGATATTTTGATCTACTCGAGGAGTAGCGAGAAGCATAGCCAACATCTGAGAGAGGTCCTGAGTACTTTGCAGCGAGAGAGGCTATATGCCAAGTTTTCAAAGTGCGAATTCTGGCTTCGAGAGGTGCAGTTCTTAGGGCACGTGGTGACGAGCGAGGGCGTTAAGGTGGATCCCGCGAAGATTGAGGCGATTATGAGTTGGGGTCAGCCCACATCTGTGTCAGAGGTTCGCAGTTTCTTGGGTTTGGTCGGGTATTATCGGCGGTTTATAGAGAATTTCTCGCGGATCGCAGTGTCGTTGACGATGTTGACCAGGCAGTCTGTACCGTTTGTATGGATCGAGGAGCAGGAGAGTGCCTTCTTAGAGCTGAAGAGTCGGTTATGTAGGGCTCCTATTCTAGCATTGCCAGAGGGTTCAGAGGATTTTGTTGTGTATTGCGATGCTTCATTCACCGGGTTGGGGTGTGTATTGATGCAGAGAGGTAAGGTGATTGCTTATGCCTCGAGACAGCTTTGGAGTTACAAGTTGAGCCGGCCGGTGCATGATCTAGAGTTGGACGCCATAGTCTTTGCCTTGAAGATATGGCGGCATTATCTGTATGGGACGCGTTTCAAAGTGTTCACCGATCATAAGAGTTTGCAATATTTGTTCAGCCAGAAGGAGCTGAACATGAGGCAGAGGCGCAGTATGGAGCTCCTGAAGGATTATGATTGTGATATCCAGTACCACCCGGGGAAAGCTAATGTGGTGGCAGACGCGTTGAGCAGAAGATCTTATGAGCAGACAGTTACGTCTAGAGCTTCTCGATTAGAGGTCACGTCGACCCTAATTGATAGTCTGCAGTTAGCTCAGGAGGAGGGTCTGAGAGGCGAGAATGTGCAGAGAGAGAGATTAGCTGGTCAGCTGGAGTTGTTGAGCAGAGATGATAGAGGTTTGATGACCCTTCGTGGTCGAGTGTGGGTCCCTCAAATAGGGAATTTGAGACAGTTGATCCTAGATGATTCCCATAAGTCTAGATTGTCGATCCATCCGGGCAGCACGAAGATGTACCGAGATCTACGAGTTCATTATTGGTGGCCAGGGATGAAGAGAGAGGTGGGGAAGTATGTGGAGGCGTGTATGACGTGTCTGAGAGTTAAGAGTGAGCATCAGAAGTCGCATGGCAGACTTCAGCCGTTAGAGATTCCAGAGTGGAAATGGTATGATATCACCATGGACTTTATAGTGAGACTCCCGCGGACTGTTCGTGGGAATGATATGATCTGGGTTATTGTTGATCGGCTTACGAAGAGCGCCCACTTCTTAGCCGTTCGTGGGACTATTACGATGGATCAGTTGGCGCGCCTCTACATCAGTGAGATCGTTGCGAGACATGGAGTTCCGAGATCTATTACGTCTGACCGAGACAGCCGATTTGTATCGCGATTCTGGCAGAGCTTCCAGAGAGAGTTGGGCACCCGAGTTTAGCTGAGTACGGCTTATCATCCGCAGACAGCGGGTCAGACAGAGCGGACTAATCAGACTTTGGAGGATATGCTGCGGGCTTGTGTTATTGATTTCGGGGGTAGCTGGGATTTGCATTTGCCGCTTGTTGAGTTTGCGTATAATAACAGCTACCACGCATCTATCGGCATGCCTCCATTCGAGGCTCTTTATGGGCGTAAGTGATTGACTCCGGTGTGTTGGGGAGAGGTTGGGGAGCGTCCTATCAGCGGGCCAGAGGTTCTTCAGGAGACTAGCGACAAGGTCGCTATGATTCAGCAGCGGATCAGGACAGCTCAGAGTCGCCAGAAAAGTTATGCGGATCGCCGGATGTCTGAGTTAGAGTTTCAGGTCGGAGACTCCGTGATGTTGAAAGTCTCACCCTGGAAGGGGATTATCCGATTTCGGAGGCGAGGTAAGTTAGGTCCGCGCTACATTGGACCGTTTTAGGTCGTTGAGAGGATCGGAGATCAGGCTTATCGTCTGAAATTGCCTTCGGAGTTGTCGGGAGTTCATAATGCTTTCCATGTCATCCATCTCCGTAAGTGCTTGGCCCGTGATGATCAGAGAGTGCCTTTGTCAGAGATTGAGGTCGATGATAGACTTCAGTACGCCGAGCAGCCTGAGGCAGTGACAGATCGAAAAGTGAAGAGGTTGCGTAATAAAGAGGTGGCGTTAGTGTTGGTACAGTGGAAGCACCATAAGGGTACCAGCGCCACATGGGAGCCAGAGTCAAAGATGCGTAGCCGCTATCCTCACCTCTTTGCTTCGAGTTAGATTCTGAGGACAGAATCTTATAAGGAGGGAGGACTTGTAACATCCCGTTTTTTGAGATAGGTACGTGGAATTATTTCATTGGATTAATTATTTAATTTGGGACCCGGGGGTATAAATTTGTATTTTGGGGTATCGGGATCGGATTTTTGGGTATCGGACCGGGTTTAACTCAAAACGTATATAATATTGAGCTCTTGGCTTGTGATTTCATTATTTCATCTTCCAAAATCAGAAGTTAAGTGTGTTTGTGTGTGAATTGTCTCCAGCAGCATCTCAAGCAAGGATTTAGGGAATCGATTGAGTGATTAAAGCTTCCAAAATTCATCATCATCTTCACCTTTGAGTTAGGTAAGATTTGAGCTTAAATTTGTGAATTTAGTATTGAGAATCTTGGATAAGTAATTCAATTGAGTTTATATGTTGTCTTGAGCAAATTCGAAGTGTATTAACAGAGTTAAATCGAGCTGAAATGGATTTAGGGGTTAAACCCCTGGCTGTGCAGAAACAGAGCATATCTGCTACTGTTCGTCCGTGAGCGCGGCCGCAATCCCTTGATCGCGGGCCGCGATGTTCTTGAGATGATCGCAGGCGGTTGGCCTGAGCGCGGCCGCGACCGAGATGGTCAGCGCGACTGCGACCGCGATGGTCAGTGCGGCCACGATGCGGCTGAGGGTTCGGGTCGGGTTTTCGGGTTCTGTGAGTCTTGTGTTCGGGTCTTTGGGTCTCGTGAGTTGTTGAGAATTGTGTATAGAGTTGTTGGGTTGAGTTTGTGATATTGAGATTGTTTTATTGTGTTTTCAGGGTCTCGTGTTGACAGGGTAGGGAAAGGGCAGGGAACCGAGACTTAGTGTAGTTAGCTGAGCAGGTGAGTTTGCATGTTTTTGTTGAGATACTTGTATGATTATTTTACTGATACTTGCATGATCTTTTATTGAGCTTTTCTTATAAGATATCATGAGTTTTCTTACGAGTTTTTATTGAGATACTATCATGCATGTATTACTGAGCTATTGTGAACTTTATTTTAAATATGAGATTTGGGACACTTGAGCTGTTGAGATACTAAACCGTACGGCTGGGCAGGGGTTGGGTCGCTCCCAATTCCCTTTTGAGTTCCTGACGGCTGCTTTGTGCGGTCTAGGGATTTGGGTACGTGGATTTATCCACACGAGTTGAGTACCTATTGAGCTATCTTGTGGGATCTCATATACTTGTTCAGTAGAGAACGCTGAACGTTTTATTGTTGAGTTATTTATTTACTGAGCTTTATAATCGTACACTAACCCTTGCATTCTCACCAGCTTTAGCTGACTTGTGCGTGTTGTTGTGTGTATCCCAGGTGACCGGACTGCTAGTAGGCCTGCTGGACCAAAGTAGGTTTACATTCTGTTGTGATCGGGGAGATAGCTACCTACTGTAGAGGTAGTTATATTTTGTGGTCTGTTTATATATGCTTCGGATATGTTGTAGTTTATTCAGAGATTTCCGTGACCGTGGTTGTGTAATTAATGTTTTAAAATTATCGGGTTCTCATGTATGTATCTTGGGAATAGTGTAGGGATTATTATATTATATCGTTGCTGATGTGGTAATTATGTGGCATTGTGGATTAGTTCGAGGGTGTTACATATAAAGATAATTATATCTATACTATATATAATAAGAAAACCACTTGGAATTTCTGGACCATTGGATGGAAAGAAATCAATGGTCCAGATTAATGACAACTCATAATTATTTATGAAATGTCTCTTATACTCTTAATTAAAATCAATAATTATACCTATGTCATTTTTTAAATTCATTTCCCAAATTTACTACCTTAACTTAATTACATTAAATTTTGCTTTTATTCTTTTCATTAATGAATTAATATTTACCTAAAATAAATATGTGTCATTATTATCCTTAATGATCATAGTTAAATTCAAATGTAAAATTTTGGATTTAAATGTGGAAGTGTAGTAAATAAAGTTAAAATTTTTTGTTAATTATTTTGCTAACAATATTTAAAATTTAATTGATAAAACTTCAGTTGTGAATATGATAAATTTTGATTGTTGATTTTCAGATATTCCATTTTTATATTTTATCATTTTCAAAATATATATACATTCACATAATTGAAGTTTTTTGTTTCTTACATTGATATTTCATATTTGAAGTTAATAAAAATTGAACGAAACGTTTTTTGCAAATACATATTATCTGTTTTTAATAATACAATATAATAATATTTTTTATTTAATATCAAACAATTAAGTATTTTTTTATATTTTTAATTTAACTAGCTTTCTATTTTTTTATTTTAATTATATATAAATTTTATAATAATTTATTAAAATATAAAAAAATATTGTATTTTCTAAATCAACCCATGTAATACATGGGTTGATTAACTTATATATTATAATAAAACAAAACAATTCAAGTTACATGTCACTTCTACAATACAAGAAAATTTTATTTTTCCACCTCTTTTTCCAAATTTAACACATTAACTTAATTGCATTAAATTTGACTTTATTTTTTTCCATTAATTAATTAGTAATAAATTTGATTTTGTAACATTTAAAATTAATGTTTACCTAAAATAAATATCTATCATTATTATCCATAATAATCATAATTAGATCCAGATGTAATAATTTGAATTAGTTGTGAAAATTATTATTATTATGTATAATAAAGGAAAACATGAAATGTCACGTGTCACTTCTACGTTCACCAAAAAGATAATTACAACTTATAAAAAATAAAAGATAAATACAATTTAATATTTTTAACAAAGATAAATATATTCTATTTTTTAATCTGTAAATAATAAAAAATAAACACAATTATTATTTTTGTATGTTTTTATTTTTACTCATATACATTTTATATAAATAAATTTAATTAAAAATATCCACGTTACGTGGGTTATAAACTAGTATTATATAATATATAATGTTTATATAATAAAGATAATTATTAAAATATATATTATATTAATATATTACAGTTTTAATATATATATATATATATATATATATATATATATATATATATATATATATATAATATATTCACGGCCACCAAAAACACACACACACACACACACACACATATATATATATATATATATATATATATATATATATATATATATATATATATATATATATATGTAGATTCAGGTTCAAAAAGGTACCTCTCGAAATTAAGTGCACCTTAAGGTACCAACCTTAAAAAACTTGTTTTAAATTTTTTTTCTCATAACCATGTTTAAATTAATGTTATGCACATGATATATGAATTTCACATACATTCACACTTTCTATGTCCTTAAAAATTATGTGAATGCTCAATGCATATTTATGTGAATGGTCATCCATGTGAATGATCATTTCACACCATGTGAATGGTGTGAATGACAATTCACATGATCTTCTTTTACCATTCACAAGATTTATGATGTTGCTCCTTTTGAAAAAAGTCTTATAATGTTGTCTTATACATGTGTATTAAAAAAAATATGTGTATGATCATTAACATTAGGGTACGCTGGGTACGCTGGAATCTCATATGTACGCTGATGAACCTGATTCTATATATATATGTGTGTGTGTGTGTGTGTGTGAAATGTGGGGACCGAATGAAAAAGTGAAGTCAATTCACATTAACCTAGCTGTACCAAACACACACAATTATGTCTGTGTTTTTCTCGTTCTTCGTGTGTTTGATTGCATACCTGGCGCCGCTCGATTGTGTCATTACCGGTGGATACCGAAAGCATCTCACTCGTGCATTCTTGTCATCGAATGCAAAGGTACGGATTTTATTGCTTTCTCGTTTACTTATATTATGTTTACTTGATGATCCGTGTACGGAAGTCGTAATTTTTAAAAGCTTCCGCTGTGCGTTAATATGATTAATGTTTACGTTTTTTTTATGAAAATCGATACGAATTCCCAACAATTTAAAAGTAAATAGACACTCAACTAATCTCTCAATATGCGTAGCCTTCTTTAACACGTGTAATCTGTAATTTTATGTTAAAATTAAATATTTAAATTAATTTAGAGAATCATTATTCTATTTTATAGTGATTTTGTTACACGGTTATCAAGAATTCCTTTTCAAAGAATTATATTAATAATTCGTATCGTTTTCTAAATTTGTGGTGATTTTGTTGACTCCGTCATATCTGTTACAAAATAGAGTCTCTCATATCTATTATTATTCTAATTTGTTCATCTAATGTGGTTAAAATCCACATCGCTTTTCATATTTTGTCATCTCATTTGGTTTGACTTTTTATATATCTAAGTTAATAAAATCAGTCGGTGTAATTAGAGATAACAAAAAAGACCGAAACCTATGGGAAACCCGAAAACCGATTAAAATGGGACGGGTTTTCTCCGAACTCGATTATTTAAAAGGGGAATGAGTTTTATGATACCTACCCCGATAACCTGGTTAACCACCTGATTAAAACACCGATTAAATACCCGGTTATGTTTTACATAATAATACGTATTTTATTTATATTTTAGATTATATATGTATCTTCATCTTATATATATATATCGTATAATAATAAATATTTTATTTGTTTGTACAAATATGTATAATTGTTGGTCAAATTTTTTAATTGGTTTCTTTATAGTTTTATTTATTTTTGTACCCGTTTATGATTTGAAGGTATAATAGTTATATTTAAACATGACATGGCCATGAAAGATAAAAAAAAATAAAAGATATTCAAAGAGTTTAGAAATTATTTTAAATTCCAACATGATTTAAAACGGATAATAAAAACGCACAAATGAATGTAATCACATGTTTAATTTGGTCTTATCCCTAATTTAATTATTGTGAACGGGTCGATAACCAAAAGTAAAAAATGTACATAATTTTGAATTTTTTTGATAAAAACAATTTGTTATAGGCATCATATTCTAAAATTTTATTTTTTAGAAAAAAATTATGTTATAACTTACGTTTTTACTATAAGTCATTTTTAACGTACTACCAATTTGTCCGTTGGGTCGAGATTGTCACTCTTACCTAAATTATTGCAATGTTAAATTCTATTGAAACTGTTAATTAAGAACAAATGCATATCAAAAGAATTAATTTTTAATAAATATTATCGATTAAATAAATATAATATACTTATTAATAAGCATTTAATGGTAGTGGTTATTTTTTTTTAAGTGTATGAGTTCCATTATTTTAATTTTTAATTTTTAATTTTTAATTTTCGATTTTTGATTTTTATTTAAATTTTTATATTATAATTTTTAATTTTCAATTTAATTTAAAATAAAATTTTAATTGAACACATAATAGTATAATATATCTATAAACAAAACATTATAAACAAACATATTATTGAACATTCATATTATAAATAAATAAATTGATCGACAATCTTTCATGTTGATTCATATTAAAAAATAATTATTTTAATAATTTATTCAGTAATTTAAATTGGTAGATGTTTTAATGCTCAACAAAAACCAAATGACACCCTATTGGTGGAGAGAGGTTAACTTTATTTTTATTGCATTAACACACACTCCAAGTTTTGTTTATATATATATATCACTAGATTATTGGCTAATGTAACACATGAGACATACGTAAGAAATATATATATTTTTAAATACGATAACTTAAAATATTATTATAAGAAATAATAAGATAATAATATTTTGATATTAACTGACATAGATAAATAATTAAAATTATATTAAATATAAATTTGTTATTCTTATTATAATAAATATATATTGAAGATATGAAAATATATATTTGAAATACTGATTATATTACAATAAAAACTAAATCAATTTTGTAATGTTTTTGCTTTTAAATTTGAAAACAATATTTACAATATTATTGGAAAGTATTACTTTTATGAAAATTATTATAGTGTTGCTCTTTTCATATTTAGATTTGTTTAATGATAAAAAACTTAAAATCATGCTTTATATAAAATCTTTTTTTGATTCAATTGATTAATAAAAAAAAATTAAATCGATTACGATTGTTAACATAGTTTTAAAATAAATATTAATTTCCAAAATTTTAAGAATGAGAACGAATTTTAAATTGATACATTTAATATACGATTAAACATTTAACATTTTCTTTAAATTTTTAAAAAAATAAAAAATTACAAATCAAATAGATTATTTTAGATAAAACATTTTAAGAAAATTAGAGGTTACATTAGGAAGCATTTAAAATTATTTAATTGAATAAGTTTCCATTAATATTTTAAAATTTCTAAAATAAATTAGATGAGTTGATTGAAAGAGAGCTATAAGGAAAAATGGGCGGGAAAATGAAATTTTGGAGAAATGTGGAAGCGACACGTGTCAAAATCATTTTGCTTTATTAATAGCTATAGATATAAAATTAAATAGACACTCAACAAAACTCTCAATATGCGTAGCCTTCTTTTACGCGTGTAATCTATAATTTTTATGTTAAAATTAATTAAATTAATTTAGAGAATCATTTTTCTATTTTATAGTGATTTTGTTACACGGTTATCAAGAATCCCTTTCAAAGAGTAATAATAATAATTCATATCGTTTTTTATATACATTGGAATTCTGTTGACTCCGTCATTATTGTTACAAAACTGAGTCTGTCATATCTATTTTTATTCTAAATTGTTCATCTCATGTGGTTAAAATCCACATCCCTTTTTATATTTTGTTCATCTCATTTTGTTTGACTTTTTATATGTATATATATATAAATTAATAAAATTCGTCGGTGTAAAGTTGAGTCCATGTCATTAATGTCTATGTCATTAATATTCAGCTCATGTAAATAAGTTTATGTCATATATCATAATGAGTCTATTGATAAATGATAATAATAATGACCATTTATATTTATATTTATTTTCTTTTGAATAAGTAATTGTTGTGGTAACAAATTATACATCATATTTTATTTTAAACACATTATAAGTTTATTGTCATTCTTACGATTACAAATTACGTTATTTTGTTATGAGAACTAATTAAGTATTCATTCTTATATCTTTTAAATAATTTATCATTGTAGGAATGACAATACATTAGTGCATGATTCTACAACTATAAATTGTAACTTATAAAGAATGGGATATAATACATTAGTGCAATATTCTAATTTATGATTTTATGATTCTTTAAAAAAAAAGTCACATATGTGTTGCCTATTACTTTTAAGTGATAAGTTTTAAACTTAATTCTTTTATGGTCGCGATATACGTTAATCTTTGGTTTATATATTTTTTTTAATGATAATGATATATTTTAAATTAATTTTGATGATTCTATGGTTTGTTTTAAAAAAAAAAACTTACACATGTGTTGACTATTGATATTAAATTATAGAATGACCATTATTAATTATTATATTGAATTAACTATTTTTAATTGAAATTTATGATTTTACGATTCTTTAAAAAAATTCACATATGTATTGCTATATTACTTTTAAGTAAAACTTACTTTTTTTTTATGGTTGTGATATACTTTAATATTTAGTTTATATAATTTTTTATGGTAGTGATATATTTCAAATTGATTTTGATGATTCTATGATTTGTTTTAAAAGAAAAACTCATACATATGTTAACTATTGGTACTAAAGTATAGACTGAACATTATTAATTATTATATTGAATTAACTATTTTTTAATTGAAACAAAACTCCTTTATTTCTCCAAGATTCATTTAATATTAATGTTTATTAAATAGAATTAAATATTTATTAATTGAAATCAAGAATTTTCATTATTCCATCCGTCCTCCGTAGGTGAATTAATATTAAATGTTGATTCATTGTATAAGTTTCATTCATACAAACAAAAAACCCTAAAATATGTTATGATCACAAGATTTCTTTACTCTCTCTAAAAGAAGAATCAAACTTTGTTTGTTTGATGATTTGACATTTCATTTTGTGGGTTTTTTAAAATCTAAATTATATACATGAGAATGTGTGATTATTTAATTTGTGAGTTTCTTTCTATGCATGTATTGAAATTAATTCAAACTCTTAACTATTGATGGTCATGTTTGTATTTTAGTTTGGTCGTTTTCAACAAGTATCAAGGGGAATACGTAAATTGGTGATGGAGTCATTTGTTCTTAGGGCTGGATGCTTTTACGGAAGGTGATGCTTTTACGGAAGGTGATCCAACTAATAAATTATGTTTCATAGAAATCCGATAATCATGAGTTGATTTATATTTGCTTCTATTCGATCCTCATATGCGGTCATTTATATGTCCGCCTTATCAATTCTTTCGGATGCTATTGATCTAAATTGATTTTGGCTATTATCTATCATGGACTTCAGGTTTTGTTGGTTAGACTGCATATTGTATATTTTAAGTTTTTTGTTGCTTAAACTTGATGCTTACTCGAAAAATGAAAATTCTGCTAATTTCATTTTACTAATCACCAGCATATTTGAAATCTTTTTATTATAAGTTGGATGTTAATATTGTGGTTTATAAAGTGACATCTTTATAGAGTAAAACAAATTTGGTATTCAGTTCTTTTAAATAACAATTTAATGTTCAACTCAAATGCTACTTTTCTCAACTCTAACATGCACATAAATCAAATCAACAAATTCATCAAATTACAATTTATTCATTTCTATATATAACGACAATAACATTTTGATTTGTGCATCATATGTGTTATTTTAGTTTCAGGTTTAGTTTTCAACAACTCTATATTATTTTTATTTTTTGTTTCATAATATTCCTTTTTGTTTCAAGTCTTTTAAAGTTTTTAGCATATTGCCTGTCTATGACTGTAATTTGCAAATAGTTTAAACCTTTATTTTGTTGAAGATTAAATTTTGAATCTTTTAAATAGAAATTGGATTAATTACTATTTAACAAGTACTAACAAACATAAACTTTTATCTCATTGTGTTTAAAAAAAGTTAATATAATTTATAAAATTCATAAATTTATCAATTGAATCAATTTAAAAAAGTTAATATAAACTTGACGATTGTTATCTAAATTTTGTATAAATGTCCTGACAAACATAAATCTTTAATAATTATAAAGTATATAAATAATAAAAAATATTTTCCCCCTGCATCGCACGAGTTATTATGACTAGTTAACTTTATATTTCATAAATTCACCATTAAATGATGGAATGGAGATGATGAGAAAGGAAAAGGAAGCCAACATTGAAGTACGTAGTAGCAAGATCTGAAGAACACAGTCTCTGCAATTTCTTCATCTCTCACATTTTCTTCCTGATTTTGATGGAAATGTTTTATGGGTTATTTCTCTCTGTTGCTTTTGCATTTTCTGGTGTAAAAAAGATTAAGAAACACGTCTCATATCCGATTTATCTTTCTTACACCTTCGTTTCCTTCCATTTCTTCTATAGTGGAACACAACGTAACACCAATTAATTTGACTCATGGAATGAAATTTAAAAGAATTGGAATTGACTTCTAGTGTGTTTGGAGCTTTTAAATTACAAAAGAAAGAATTAGAACTTATTTAAATTTCATCAGAATCTATAGTTGAAGGAATTCATCATTTACTAGTTAGTTATAATTGAATAAGCTAGATGGTGTTTGGTTTTGCGTTATGGTAGTGTTTATTAGATTATTACGTTACAATAACGTAAATACTTAGTTTAAAGTGTTTGAATTGCATACGTTAATAAGTGATTATTTGAGTTTAGAATTAACCCTACAACATTTTTTCATTAGTTGAAAAATATAGCTTATTTGCTTAATAACTGATTATTTGGTCATTTTACAAGTTAAAGGGTACATCCAAACACTTTAAAAACTGATTATTTGATAATTATGATGTTAAACAACAGAATTTAAACCAATACAACATTTTCGGCAGTAGTTTGAAAACTCTTTTATATGTTGCCTAAATAGTTGTAATAACATTTATTTATGGAAATGATGCAGTTGTACATTTTGCTTGCATGCTTGTACCATTTTGTCAAGTTGTACATGCAACTTAATAAATTTTTTGTGTTTATGTTACAATTTATAGATTAATAAATATTACATCTTATCTGGTTTGTTAATCATCGATCTTCATGGCGGTTTGAATAAACTCGCAAACGAGTTGTCGAATCGCAAAGGATATTTGATCAAGTTGTTGACTCGCAAACCGTAGCCTACATCGCAAACCGGGTTCTTAGAATGGTCAAGATTTTTTCCCGATATCATACGACGTCAAACATACGACGTTATCAGATTTGAATAAACTCGCAAAGGAGTTGGAACTAGAACGGATCGGGGTTTGTCATCAAGCGGAATCCGATAGTTTGGTTACATTACGCGTGTTTAACAAAGTTAAAGAGAAATACTTTAACGGATCTGTGGAGCAGTACGCAGGTGTTATACATGGTTTAGGCGACTGTTGAAACTGGAGTCAAATACTAGGAAAATGATCGGGTGAAAGATGCGGTATGGTAAGTTTGTTTGATCGATTCTAGTATCGAATATCCGTTTCCATTCGTTATTTTGTACACGAGTGGCGAATGATTCGATTTCTTTGGGTTCGGGTTTACATATCGTTAGCCTGAAAAGGGTCTTGTGGGTTGAGTAGCGTAAATATCAACATTTTTTTTGTATTCAGATTGATTGTTCTTTGTGTTTAGAAGCTTAAGAATCATAGTATCAAACAATGTGGATTATGAGTAAAAAAATGCAATTTTTTTGACAGATAAATGTTTAAATTTGCTTATGTTTTGCAATTATTTTGGTTTTTGTAAGTTCAATTTGAACCTGGACTGTGTAGATAAATCCGGACTTTGAATCGGGTCGAATTTTGTGTTTCTGTGGATCCAATTTTGACATATTTGTTGAAAACAGAATCTGAATACAGAAAACCTAAATTAAAATGGGTTAGCCACTGGGTCTAAATTAATAAATATAAATCCGATACGAAAATAGAGTTAATATTAAGAGAACCCACAAACTTTCTTCATTTTCATGTTTAATTCTCTAAACACCTTTTTACCGTTTAAATTCGTAAACTATTTTTGTGTTGTTTAAAAGTGTATATTTGACCGGTTACCAAACAAATGACATTAGTTTTTTTCTCTTGAGTAATGTTGGAAAAACCCATCATTTTTTAAAATTCTAGCGATTAAGTCTCTAAATTTTTTGTATTATCAGTTCTGTTTTAGCGGCTAATACCATAGCTGGTCAAATATATATACTTTTGAGTAAGGTAAACATAGTTTAGAGAATTAAGAAATAGAAAAAAAAAAAAAGCTTTAAAAACTTGATTAAAAAATGAAAAAAATTGATTGAATTTTTTCAATATTAACTAGTAAACTGAAAACCTAAATGCTAATTAGGTTGATCCATTCCATACAAAAACTCGAACCCGACCCTAAAATAAATATCTCAAAACTGGATCCGTATAAACACAAATTTCGACCCGATCGAAAGTCCGGATTTATCTACACAGTCCAGGTTCAAATTGAACTTACAAAAACCAAATAATTGCAAAAAATAAGCAAATTTAATATTTATCTGTCCAGAAAATTGCATTTTTTACTCATAATCCACATTGTTTGATACTATGATTCTTAAGCTTCTAAACACAAAGAACAATCAATCTGAATACAAAAAAAAAAATGTTGATATTTACAGTACTCAACCTACAAGACCCTTTTCGGGCTATCGATAGATAAACCCGAACCTAAAGAAACCGAATCATTTGCCACTCGTGTACAAAATAACGATTGAAAACGGATATTCGATACTAGAATTGATCAAACAAACTTACCATATACCGCATCTTTCACCCGATCATTTTCCTAGTATTCGACTCCAGTTTCAACCGTCGCCTAAACCATGTATAACACCTGCGTACTGCTTCACAGATCCGTTAAAGTATTTCTCTTTAACTTTGTTAAACACGCGTAATGTAACCAAACTATCGGATCCCGCTTGATGACAAACCCTTTGCGAGCGAATTCAAACCGCCATGAAGATGATCAACAAACCTGACAACATGTTTGACGTCGTATAATTTCGGGAAAAAAAATCTTGACCAATTCTAAGAACCCGGTCTGCGATTCGGGCAACGCTTTGCGAGTCAACAACTTGATCAAGTAATCCGAAATCGTGACCACTATGAAAAGTCACCCAAGACATGTCATCATTTTGAACAACTCCAGATGACATCAAAAGCTCACCGAATTGAGTCGAATCAACACCTGTCTCGTGATTCTTCTCGAAATCTATCCCGCATTCTCTCAACATCTCGATCGATTTGGGAGCGAAAGGATCTTGTTTCAAATCGAATTCGCGAAAGTTGAACTGCCAGATGCAAGGATTGTTTTCATGTATCGCCAAATTCCCATTTGCATCAGAGAATGATAGACCTAACTGGATTAACTTCAAGATATCAACATTCTTTTTCAAAGATTCATAATTACGGTCCGTAAGATTCGTGAATCCAGTTGAACGCGGATGCACAGTTCCGGGGTATTCAGTGTCCATTCCGATATAACCATAATTATCGACAATTCCTCGAATTATGTCAAATTCTTCTTCAAGATTATGATTCCAAACTTCCCGAATTTCGACAGACTGGTTATTCGGCAACATACTTGGTGGAAATTCGTCAAGAAACGCAACAAGATCTTCAACAATTTGAAAGACAACACAGAAGAAAAACAAACAAACCCAGAATCTTTTTGAACTGATCTTGAGAGAATTTCTGAAGAAATCATGAAATGAAAGTGTAAAAGATGGAAAATCGATGAAACCTTTTCAGTGAAAAGAAAAATATTGAAGAAATTTAAGTGTTAAGAGATCATCAAACTGTTGGCAATTCGCAAAGTATCCAAGAAACGGTGTCGCTTTAACAAGACTTGTGGGTTTGTTATTAGAGCATCTCATGACTCCATGTAACTAGACTCAAAACCTTTTAATTTTTTATCAATCTTTTTTTCCATTTTTCTTTAAAAAAAAAAAAATTAAATTCACATTCTTCCAATCATAAAGCTCCACATGTAACTAGACTCAAAACCTTTTAATTTTTTATATAAACCGGTAAAAAAATAAAAATATGTTTATTATTATTTTTTTTAACATAAACTCAACTTTTTAATAATTAATATTTACAGATATATTTATTTTAATGGAGTTCGTATTGAAAAACGATACATATTTATATTTTTATCGGTTTCATTTATTAATTATTTTTACCTTTTTTTTATGGTAATCATTTTATTCTTTTATTTTACAAAATAGGTAGATCAAACACCGTAACATCTCAATTATGGGTAAGGTACGTGAAATTATTTAATTGAATTCATTTAAATTTTAATATCAAGTTGGACGAGTTATCGAGTTATATGTTAAACCGTCACGTGATAAAATGTTGAGTTAACCAAGTTATGAGATTAAATTTTTATAAAAGATTACAATCTTGTTAATTATTGAGTAATTTGGAGTCCAATCATACAAATTGTGTTTTATGATAACGAGATCGGATATCGAACCGAGTTATGACAAAAACATATATAATGCGAGCTACTTGCTAATTGGTTTCTTTCTGTTAAAAGGTATGTTTGGATTATTATTTGTTACTGCAAGTTAATTGTGTGAAGTTACACTTTGGGCTCTGCCTTTATATTTGGGCTTGTTATCTGCTCAAGTTAATTGTTGGGTTCCTTTACTGTTAGTCTGTTGGGTTTTGTTATACCCGTTTGGCTTCTGTTGCTCTAGTCGGTTCAGCTCCCTTGAATCGGTTCAGTTCCTTGACCTGTGGACCTGTGGCTATTTAAGAAAGAGTGCAGTGGCTTTTGAAGAGCAGAATAGATATTTTACTTTCTCTCTACGCTTCCGCTTCGTCCTTCATTTTCCAGAATTCTTGAGTGATTGTTCTTGTAGTTTCAGTTTGTAAAAGAGGGTGAGCTTCGTCTGTTGACGAGACTCAGAGAGTTATTGTAGTGAGGTTTACTTTGTAAGTAATAGGGTGGCGTAAAGCCGGTTGTTCTTAGGGTTGTGATTAATAAAAGTTTTGGTTGATAATCGCTCGAGTTTGGTTATGTTTTCATGGTATCAAGATCCAGGTTAGATTGATCGATCAAGGTAATCTGCGATTAAGGGTTTTTTCTGCGGTTAGGGTTTGTTCGCCTAGGGCTGTGTTCTGTGCGACGGATATTCCTGAACCTCTACTGGTGTTCTTGGTTGTTAGGGTTGTTCTCAAAACCCTAAAGGCATGTTGTTCTTCCGCTGTGCTATGGTTTTGGGCTGTTGAATCATTCTCCGGTGGCTCGGTATGTTATGAGGAGGAGAAACTCCTTAGCGGCCGCAACGATAGTTGTCTCTGGCTGAGTGTATTTAGTCGGTGGGTTGAGTTTGCTCTCAAAACCCATTGTTGTATTGTGGTTATCCTTCCGCTGTGGTGCTTCATCTTATCTAGATTGGCCTTGATTTAAAAAAAAATATTTTCATCGACTCGGTGGAATAATCTGTAAGATCCTTCTAACCCTCTCGTGTTGTAGCAAGTACCTGTTCTTGGGAGTTTCCGTACAAACGGGAATCAACTGCCCCTGAGAATCATACTTGGCCTATAGACGAGGTTCTGTGCTTTTTTTTTTTTAAATGTGTTTTACTTGGTTTATTCTTTATTTTTCGTCTGTGTTGGTGTTTGAATGTGTGGGATCTTGTTCTGGCTTGACCCGACATTTGAATGTTCATGGAATCCTGCCATTAAGGACTTGATCTTCGTGTGTGTTGGTTTGTTTTAAAGTGTTCTATTCACTATGTTCCTCTCTATTTATGATTGTTGATTTTTTTAGAGAACTGGGTGGATCTTCTCAAAAGTTGTGGTTGGTTAGGTGTCGCTATCTAACCCCTAAACCATGTCTCGTGTTTCTTCTGAATGCATGTTCTTGGATGTTTTTTTATGATGTTAGGAACTGTTTTTGATTTATGGTTTATATCAATGAAGTTGCCGTATGGTTTTTTGTTCTTGTGTTTTCTGTGTTGGTTCATACTTTTCTTCATGATATATGATCTTAATTAATTTTTTCAACGAATTTTTAAGGGTCAATTGAGTATGAATCTGGTGAAATGATTCAATTATGACAAGTTTTTCAGATAGCCATTAGTTCACATGGAATGATTAAGATGTCCCTCAATTAACTTGAGGAGGGGATGTTAAAATGAGTTGATACAAAGTCATTTTAGTATCTGATACTTGTTAAATGTTTTGGTCATTTGTTGTGAATCAGAGAGTTCTTTATATGTTAAAGCAATTTTTGGTCTATCATACTTGTTCAATGTTTTGTTGTGATTAAGGCTGGTATTGGATTACTTTTATGTGCAATTTTGGCATATATATTACATGGTTATGAGGTGTTTTATGGGGCTGTTAAAAAGACTGAAAATGAGTGTTTATTTTTCTTCTTTTTTGGTATGCAAGAGGGAGTCGTTAGAGCTGGTGTTGTTTTCCGTGTTACCTTTGGGAACTTCTTGCTTTTCTAGATTCTATTTTTGATGGTTGGGATGAAAATTCAGAAATACACACATGAAAGACATGTGTTTTATCTACTCAATATTGTATAAATATGTGCCCAGATCTGTAAAAAAAAAAGAAATAAATAAATAAATTTGTATATTCTAAAGTGAAAAAAGAAAGGCTTTAGTATCTGTTTGGGTTGGAAAAATGTGTTGCTTGTTTTCTTGAGATATAATTCTTATAAAACTTGCTCTCCATTCAAGTTTGTTGAAAAAGAAAAAAAAAATGTTTGTGTCAACCTAATATGTTGTTTTTAGCAAGTCTCCTTGGAAGCCTCTTTTCTCATAAAAGAAAAGTTTGATTGATGAAAATAAAGTTAAGCATGAACCGAGGAAAAAAATTATTAATTTCTTAAGATTGCTTAAAAGTGTTAATTGCTTATTGATTTACTCGAGGAACAGAGAATCAGATGTGTGGGTTTTCCTGTTGTTGCATTGGAAATAATGCTGATAAAACTGAAAAGGTTTAAACTGGTTAAAATCTAAGTTCTGTAAACTAAAGGACTTGGGACAGTTAAAGTGTTTTTGTGTTAATGTTGGTGAAAATTGCAAGGAATTTGTTTCTCACGAAGAACCTTCGACTAGTATTACTTTTTGGTTTTATGGGTTCCGACCTGTAAACCAGCCTCATGTCCCTTAGATCAAGGGTTCTCAGATGTCTTAAAGATGTACTAGTTAAAGGATATAAATTCTCTGTGGTTCTCATAGCATGTTTATTTCTCGAAAAGTAAGAAGCGAAAGCAGAATACATGGTTTTTTTTAATTCTGCTCTGTTTGAGATAGTTTGTTTTTGACGTTTTTTTTAAATCTTTCTAGTGTTTTATTTTTAACGGGCTATGCGCTAAAATGTTGCAATTAAAATTGCGGTTAATCTTGTGTTTGTCGTTGGTCTCTTGTTGTTAGAAAGAGTGTTTTTGAAGGGTTTGATGGAGTAAAATTGTTGTTCTTGCTGATATTACAGCATAAAGGTGAAGTTGTCAAATATGTTAAAAATAAGTTGGTTAGTATATGTTTCAAGTTAATTGTGGTTATGTTTAATGTTGGTAAAATGTGGTTGAAAGTTAAATGAGACCACGTTTTACCATATAAAATGTGGTTGAAAGTTAAAATGTGGTTATGTTTAACTCAACATTTTATCGCGTGACGGTTTAACATATAACTCAATAACTCGTCCAACTCGATATTAAAATTTAAATGAACTCAATTAAATAATTTCACGTACCTTACCCAGAATTGAGATGTTACGGTGTTTGATCTACCTATTTTGTAAAATAAAAGAATAAAATGATTACATAAAAAAAGGTAAAAATAATTAATAAATGAAACCGGTAAAAATATAAATATGTATCGTTTTTCAATACGAACTCCATTAAAATAAATATATCTGTAAATATTAATTATTAAAAAGTTGAGTTTATGTTAAAAAAAATAATAATAAACATATTTTTATTTTTTTACCGGTTTATATAAAAGATTAAAAGGTTTTGAGTCTAGTTACATGTGGAGCTTTATGATTGGAAGAATGTGAATTTAATGTTTTTTTTTTTAAGAAAAATGGAAAAAAAGATTGATATATATATATGTATGGTGTTCATTCTGGTTTTGGCTAAAACTCATGGAGTCATGAGATGCTCTAATAACAAACCCACAAGTCTTGTTAAAGCGACACCGTTTCTTGGATACTTTGCGAATTGCCAACAGTTTGATGATCTCTTAACACTTAAATTTCTTCAATATTTTTCTTTTCACTGAAAAGGTTTCATCGATTTTCCATCTTTTACACTTTCATTTCATGATTTCTTCAGAAATTCTCTCAAGATCAGTTCAAAAAGATTCTGGGTTTGTTTGTTTTTCTTCTGTGTTGTCTTTCAAATTGTTGAAGATCTTGTTGCGTTTCTTGACGAATTTCCACCAAGTATGTTGCCGAATAACCAGTCTGTCGAAATTCGGGAAGTTTGGAATCATAATCTTGAAGAAGAATTTGACATAATTCGAGGAATTGTCGATAATTATGGTTATATCGGAATGGACACTGAATACCCCGGAACTGTGCATCCGCGTTCAACTGGATTCACGAATCTTACGGACCGTAATTATGAATCTTTGAAAAAGAATGTTGATATCTTGAAGTTAATCCAGTTAGGTCTATCATTCTCTGATGCAAATGGGAATTTGGCGATACATGACAACAATCCTTGCATCTGGCAGTTCAACTTTCGCGAATTCGATTTGAAACAAGATCCTTTCGCTCCCAAATCGATCGAGATGTTGAGAGAATGCGGAATAGATTTCGAGAAGAATCACGAGACAGGTGTTGATTCGACTCAATTCGGTGAGCTGTTGATGTCATCTGGAGTTGTTCAAAATGATGACATGTCTTGGGTGACTTTTCATAGTGGTCACGATTTCGGATACTTGATCAAGTTGTTGACTCGCAAACCGTTGCCCGAATCGCAGACCGGGTTCTTAGAATTGGTCAAGATTTTTTTCCCGAAATTATACGACGTCAAACATGTTATCAGGTTTGTTGATCATCTTCATGGAGGTTTGAATTCGCTCGCAAAGGAGTTGGAAGTAGAACGGATCGGGGTTTCTCATCAAGCGGGATCCGATAGTCTGGTTACATTACGCGTGTTTAACAAAGTTAAAGAGAAATACTTTAACGGATCTGTGGAGCAGTACGCGGGTGTTATACATGGTTTAGGCGACGGTTGAAACTGGAGTCGAATACTAGGAAAATGATCGGGTGAAAGATGCGGTATATATGGTAAGTTTGTTTGATCAATTCTAGTATCGAATATCTGTTTTCATTCGGTTTCTTTGGGTTGAAGTTTATGTATCGTTAGCCCGAAAAGGGTCTTGTAGGTTGAGAAGCTTTGTGTTTAGAAGCTTAAGTTTGTTAAACAACGTGTAACGTAAACAAACTATATGATCCCGCTTGATGAGAAACCCTGATCCGTTCTACTTCCAACTCCTTTGCGAGTTTATTCAAACCGCCATGAAGATGATTAACAAACCTGATAACATGTTTGACGTCGTATAATATCGGGAAAAAATCTTGACCAGTTCTAAGAACCCGGTTTGCGATGTAGGCTACGGTACGTTTGCGATCGAGTCAACAACTTGATCAAATATCCTTTGCGATTCGACAACTCGTTTGCGAGTTTATTCAAACCGCCATGAAGATCGATGATTGACAAACCTGATAAGATGTAATCTTTATTAATCTATAAATTGTAACGTAAATACAAAAAATTTATGAAGTTGCATGTACAACTTGACAAAATGGTACAAGCATGCAAGCAAAATGTACAACTGCATCATTTCCATAAATAAATGTTATTACAACTATTTAGGCAAGATATAAAAGAGTTTTCAACAGGGCCGTCTCTTAGATCTCGGAGGCCCTGTGCAATAACTATAGAAGAGACCCTATAAACTTAAAATTAATATTAGTATCATCAACATTAGTTTTATTTTTAAAAAACTTATTAAGAGCCCGACTTTGAGACTTAACAAGCTCTTCAATTCGTATTTTCTTTTTACATTTTTCATACCCAGACACGTGTTTTCTCATTCAAGAAGACATAAAGTTTATAAAACGATTAGGAAAATGTTGAAAGGATAAAAAGATACAACCTGATAGTGACTTATTGGGCTTTGGATTTGTGTTGTGACTTATTAGGTTTTGGCTTCACAAACATTACACATAAAATACCCTTAAAAAAATTGTGGCCCTCTGAATTTTGGGGCCCTGGGCAGAGGCCCATTTTGCCCTCCCTCGTCACCGGGCCTGGTTTTTCAAACTACTGCCGAAAATGTTGTATTGGTTTAAATTCTGTTGTTTAATATTATATTATCAAATAATCAGTTTTTAAAGTGTTTGAATGTACCTTTTAACTTGTAAAATGATCAAATAATCAGTTATTAAGCAAATAAACTACATTTTTCAACTAATGAAAAAATGTTGTAGGGTTAATTCTAAACGCAAATAATCACTTATTAACGTATGCAATCTAAACACTTTAAACTAAGTATTTATGTTATTGTAACGTAATAATCTAATAAACACTACCATAATGCAAAACCAAACATCATCTAGCTTATTCAATTATAACTAACTAGTAAATGATGAATTCCTTCAACTATAGATTCTGATGAAAATTAAATAAGTTCTAATTCTTTCTTTTGTAATTTAAAAGCTCCAAAGACATTATAAGTCAATTCCAATTCTTTTAAATTTCTTTTCCGTGAGTCGAATTAATTCGCGTTATGTTGTGTTCCACTATAGAAGAAATGGAAGGAAACGAAGGTGCAAGAAAGATAAATTAGATGTTAGATGTGTTCCTTAATCTTTTTTACACCAGAAATGCAAAGCAACAGAGAGAAATAACCCTTAAAACATTTCCATCAAAATCGAAAAGAAAATGTTAGAGATGAAGAAATTGCAAAGACTATGTCACTACTACAAAAAGGCTAATCAAGCCCGGTTAAAATGCATAATGGAGGCCGGTTCTGCAACAGGGCTTTAAATGGGGGTGGCTTGATTATGATTTAAATATAGCCCGGTTATTTAACCGGGTCCAAAACCTAAAATAGCCCGGTTTTTTATGACACAACCGGGTTTAAATGTATTCAAAGAGAAAAAAAAAATTAAAGATATAGCCCTGTTTTTTAATAACACAACCGGGTTTTAATGTATTCAAAGAGAAAAAAAAATTTAAAGATACAGCCCGGTGCAGGGTCAATGATATCAGACCTGTTAGGCAATAAGAAAGAGTAGCAATAAGGCTGTCCACTGATAATTACATCCCCTTTTTTTAGAAAAACTTTCAATCTAAAGTTAAGTCCTTGCCAATCATTGATTATTTAGTTGCTTCCCTGACTAATTTTCATTATATTTCCACCACTACGGCTAACAACAAAGCCTTGCTGAAAGGGAAGAAAAAGCAGAGCCTTAAGGCTGCCCACAGGTGCAAAGAGTAAAAAACCTTGCATATTTTTCATGGGTGGCAAATCAAATAGTATGCATCTTTCAAAGTATTAGAATCAAAATAACAACCGACAAAAGGAAGTATCAATCTACAAGTGAAAAAAAGAAAATAAAAGTAACCTTGTTTTGCCTTTTTGCCAGCCCCATTTGGTACATTGTAATGTTCTGTAGAAACAGACAAGCAAATCAATTAATTTGAAGCTATAAGTAAATCTAAGAGATTTAAAGCTAGAAAAACCAAATCAATTCGAAGCTAAAATACCCAAATTGATTTGAACCAAATGTCATTCAACAAGCAACATAATTGTTAAAATAAATACAAAATTACTTTTCAAATTTTCCGATGCCAGTTCTTTTTTTTTTTTCATATTACTTCGCCTCAGCCTTGGCCATTTTGGAAGGCTCTTTTCTCTTATTAGGGTTTTGAAGACTCTTTTCGCCGCAACCTTCATAAACTAAATCAAGCATAAATATTGTAGTACTTACCTTAAAATCGAGACTCAAAAACCTGTCTAAGCTTAATCGAGACTTCTAGATAGTATAAAGAGACGGGAGCGTATCAATAGAAGAACATGGTTTTTTTCCTATTAAATCTTAGAAAGGGTACTTAAAATTAAACTTAAGTCAACAAAAAATAGAAGTTACAATATACAAATCAATAGACAGAAATAGAGGGGAAACAACGACATGCCTGGGAGGAGGGAGGTCGAGAGAGCTTCCGTCGATTTATAGGTTGATAGAGAGGAGATAGCGCCGATAGAGAGGATATAGCGCCGATTGAGAAGGTTAGCCAGGAGTTCACAGATCGAGAGGGGTATGGAAGAAGAGATAGCCGAGTGTTTAAGAGGAAGATAAGGTTTTGTGTGGCTGTGTGAACTCTCACCAAATGAAGAGGAGGGAACTTGAAGCGCAGGAGGTGAAATTTAGGGCTGCTAAAAAGAAAAATTGTTCTCAGCAATCAAACCCGGTTTCTTAAATAACCGGGCTCTATCACGTTAATAAAAAGATGTTTCGTCTTTTTGCTGTACGAAATTTAAAATTGGACCCGGTTTTTTAAAAACAACCGGGCTTTATGTGTTTAAAAAACACGGGATTAAATTATAGCCAGGTTTTAAAGCTTTTTTTTCCTTAACCGGGTTATAATAAGGGGGTCTGAATATAGTTTTTGTAGTAGTGTGTCCTTGAGATCTTGCTACTACTTCAATGTTGGCTTCCTTTCCCTTTCTCATCGTCTCCATTCCATAAATGGCGAATTTATGAAATATAAAGTTAACTAGTTATGATAACCCGTACGATGCATAGGGAAAATATTTTTTATTATTTATATATGGTATAATTATTAAAGATTTATGTTTGTTAGGACATTTATACAAAATTTAGATAGCAATCAATAAGTTTATATTAACTTTTTATGAATTTTATAAATTATATTAACTTTTTTTAAACACAATGAGATAAAAGTTTAAATTTGTTAGTACTTGTTAAATAGTAATTAATCCAATTTGTATTTAAAAGATTCAAAATTTAATCTTCAACAAAATAAAGGTTTAAATTATTTGCAAATTACAGTCATAGACTCATAGGCAATATGCTAAAAACTTTAAAAGACTTGAAACAAAAAGGAATATTATGAAACAAAAAATAAAAATAATATAGAGTTGTTGAAAACTGAAACTGAAACTAAAATAACACATATGATGCACAAATCAAAATGTTATTGTCGTTATATATAGAAAATGAATAAACTGTAATTTGACGAATTTGTTGATTTGATTTATGTGCATGTTAGAGTTGAGAAAAGTAGCATTTGAGTTGAACATTAAATTATTATTGAAATCCACATGATACCAAATTTGTTTTACTCTATAAAGATGTCACTTTATAAACCACAAAATTTACATCCAATATAACTTATAATAAAAAGATTTCAAATATGCTGGTGATTAGTAAAATGAAATTAGCAGAATTTTCATTTTTCGAGTAAGCATCAAGTTTAAGCAACAAAAAACTAAAGGGTTAAGTGTTAATTTGACCATCCAACTTTTAGATTTTTTTTGATTTAGCCATTAAACTATTTTTTGTCTCGATTTAGCCACTAAACTATTTTTTGTATACATATTTAGCCACTAAACTTTCTTTTTACTGATTTAGCCACTGAAAATTGTCCCAATTTGGCCACTAAATTATCATATTTCGTATCGATTTAGTCATTAGTTTTATTTATTTTTCCCAAAAAATAATATTAAACAAAGTTTAGTGGTTAAATCAGGACAAAAAATAGTTTAATGGCTAAATGGGACAAATCTGAAAGTTGGATGGTCAAACTGGTACTTAACCCAAAACTAAAATATACAATATGCAGTCTTCACAACAAAACCTGAAGTTCATGATAGATAATAGCCAAAATCAATTTAGATCAATAGCATATGAAAGAATTGATAAGGCGGACATATAAATGACCGCATATGAGGATCGAATATAAGCAAATATAAATCAACTCATGATTATCGGATTTTTATGAAACATAAATTATTAGTTGGATCACCTTCCTTAAAAGCATCCAGCCCTAAGAACAAATGACTCCATCACCAATTTACGTATTCCCCTTGATATTTGTTGAAAACCACCAAATTGAAATACAAACATGACCATCAATAGTTAAGAGTTTAAATTTCAATACATGCATAGAAAGAAACTCACAAATTAAATAATCACACGTTCTCATGTATATAATTTAGATTTAAAAAACCCCACAAAATGAAATGTCGAATCGTCAAACAAACAAAGTTTGATTCTTATTTTAGAGAGAGCAAAGAAACCTTGTGATCATAACATATTGAGTAAATTACATAAATGGTCTATGTGGGTTGTTCAAAATTATGGAAACGGTCCCTCAACTTCTAAAGTTGCAGTGACGGTCCCTCAAACCACTTTTTACTTGCAGAATTGGTCCTTCTGTTTCTAAATGTTTTAAAAATGACAATTTTACCTTTTTTACAATTACAACTTTAGTATTTTCAATTTTAGTCCCTTTTCTTAATTTTTCATTTTTTGTTTTAAATTTGAAATATAAATTTAATAAATTATGAATTGATTCATTATCAATTAGATTATTATTATTATTATTATTCTAATTATTATTATTATTATTATTATTATTATTATTATTATTATTATTATTATTATTATTAGTTATACCTATTTGTTTTGTAAAATAAATCTATATTTCTTTACTATATTTTTATTTATACACTTAATTAGTTAAGTTATGCATATTTTTATGTATTCAATCTATTTATTAAAGTTTTATTTATTTATATTTTATTGGTTAAACTATTTATATAATTTTATTATTTATATTTTTTTATCAAATTATTTCATTACGTTAATAAAATTTTAATTTATATAAATTTTGATTTAAATTTACTAATTCTTTACGTTTTTTTATGTTTACAATATTTTGTTACACTAATATGTTTTTATTTAAATTTATTATTTTATTTATTTAAATTTAAATATTTTGTTATGCCGGTACGTTTGGATTTAAATTTATTGTTTTATTTGATTGGTTTTAAAATAATATATTTTGTTACGTTAATACGTTTTGATTTAAATTTAGTATTTTATTTTTTTTAATTTTAATATTTTGTTATGTCAATACGTTTTGATTTCAATATAGTGTTTTAATCTTTTTGATTTACAAGTTTATACATTAATATGTTTTATTCGTTTTCACTTAAATATTTTAATTTTCACTTAAATATTAACGTAGCAAAATTTTAAATCAAAACAACTACAATAATAAATTGAAATCAAACGTACTGGCATAACAAAATATTTAAATCCAAACAAATAAAATAATAAAATTAAATAAAAACATTTTAGCGTAACAAAATATTTATATCAAATATAATATATTAGCAAACTTAAATCAAAACGTACTTAAGTAGTAATTTTAAATCAAAATTTACACAAATTCAAAATTTATTAAAGTAATGAATTAGTTTGATGGAAATGTATAAATAATAAAATTATACAAATAGTTTAACCAATAAAATATGAATAATTAAAAACTTTAATAAATAAATTGAATACATAAAAAGATGCATAACTTAATTAGTTAAATATATAAATAAAAATAATTTTTAGTAAAGAAATATAGAATTATTTTACAAAATAAATAGGTATAATTAATAATAATAATAATAATAATGAATTAAATCATAAATTATTTAATTTATATTAAAATAAAAAATGAAAAATTAAGAAAATGGACCAAAATTGCAATTGCCAAATTTGTAATTGAAAGGGCAAACTCGTCTTTTTTAAAATTTTTAGAAACAGAAGGACCGATTCTGCAAGTAAAAAGTGATTTGAGGGACCGCCAATGTAACTTTGAAAGTTGAGGGTTCGTTTTCATAAATTTGAACAAACCACAGGGACCATTTATGTAATTTACTCTAACATATTTTAGGGTTTTTTGTTTGTATGAATGAAACTTATATAATGGATCAATATTTAATATTAATTCACCTATGGAGGATGGATGGAATAATGGTCATTATAAAATATTTAACCATTTGATTGTTAAAGTTAACGGCAGAGGGACCATTTTCGCAAGTAAACAATAAAAATAAGGATCATTTATGTAAAATTGAAACCACGGGGACTGTATCTAAAGTTTTATGCAAGCCATAGGGACCATTTTTGTAATTTACTCTAAACATTAATATTAAATGAATCTTGGAGAAATAAAGGAGTTTTGATTTCAATTAAAAAATAGTTAATCCAATATAATAATTAATAATGGTCATTCTATACTTTAGTACCAATAGGTAACACATGTATGAATTTTTCTTTAAAACAAACCATAGAATCATCAAAATCAATTTGAAATATATCAATACCATAAAAAATTGTATAAACTAAAGATTAAAGTATATCACGACCATAAAAGAAATTAAGTTTAAAATTTATCATTTAAAAGTAATAGGCAACACATATGTGAATTTTTTAAAGAATCGTAAAATCATAAATTTCAATTAAAAATAGTTAATTCAATATAATAATTAATAATGGTCATTCTATAATTTAATACCAATAGTTAACACATGTGTAAGTTTTTTTAAAACAAACCATAGAATCATCAAAATTAATTTAAAATATATCATTATCATAAAAAATATATATATAAACTAAAGATTAACGTATATGCAACCATAAAAGAATTAAGTTTAAAATTTATCACTTAAATGTAACGAGGTATTGACACCCGCACGTTGTTGCGGGGTCTAAAATATTAATTATAAAAATAAATAAATAAAAATACTTTTCAAACAATTTAAACAAAAAGTGAAATTGGAAAGCTGATATTTCAAAAAGCAAGACAAATGATACAATTAGTTGTTTCTTATGATTGACTCTCTAGATTTTGCAATGCTAAAATTACAAACAATGTCATATTCAATCAGATCAGAACCAGAATTAACTACTTAAATATTCATAATCATAATATGAAAATTTGACATTGATTAGATTTAATCGTCAATTTAATTTGTTGCTTTTACGATCAAATCAAAAAAAATATAACGGTAATGTCTCTAATACATCGATTAGGGTTTGTCAACGTTATAATAATAATTTCAATGTTATACATGATCATATTTAATAAAAAAAATGTAAATATTAAATAGTTACATTTTTAATTATAAAAAAATTACATTAGAATTTGTATCGTGCATTTGAATAATAAAGTCTTTTTTCATACAATTAAACATATCATAGTATTTTCAAAAGACAACTCCAAAAATAAGTATAATTAAAATCATAAATTTAAGTGTGTAAGAAAAATAGTTGTAGTAATAAATGTTAAAAGAGTACTAAATGAAAATTTATTAAAATAAAATAGCTAAATAAAATATAACACTAAGATAATGGTGTGTTGTGAAAAATTTAAATTTAAAATTAACAAAAAAAAAAAGGAAAAACGTGGTTGGTTGATCCCAACCGTTACAAATTTTTTTGATTTGGTTGGAAAACCAACAAATTAAATTAACGATTCAATGTCAAAATTTCATGAATATTTAATTAGTTAATTATGGTTCTGATCCGATTTAATAAGACATTGTTTATAATTTTAGCATTGCAAAATCTAGAAAACGAATCATATGACAATATCATTTGTCTTGTTTTTTGAAATATCAGCTTTCCAATTGCAATCTTTGTTTGAATTGTTTGAACGTTCAATGTTATAAATAATCATATTTACTAAAAAATTTCAATGCTAAATAGTTCCATTTTAATTATAAAACAATTGCATTAGAATTTTGTATCGTGCATTTGAATTAATAAAGTCTTTTTCATACAATTAAACATAACATAATAGTTTCAAATGAGAACTCCAAACATAAGTACAATTAAAATCATAAATTTAAGTGCGCAAAAAAATGTTGTAATAATAAATGTTAAAAGAGCACTAAACGAAAATTTATTAATAAAAGGGTTAAATAAAAGATAACACTAAGATAATGATGTGTTATGAAAATTTTAAATATTAAAAAAAAATGTGGTTGGTTGATCCTATTTGATAAATGTATATATACAAATTGTTGAATACCGGCGCGTTACTGCGGAATCTAAAATACTAATTACAAAAATAAATATAAAAAAATAATAGAATAAATATTTTTCAAACAATTCAAATAACGAAATCCAAATAAATCAGAATCGAAGAGTGAAACTGGAAAGCTGATATAGTAATATATATATTCAATAGGGGTGAGCTCGGTACCGTACCGAACCGAACCGGTACCGATACCGAAAATACCGAAAACGAATTATTAGTTTTGGAAGAACCGAATACCGAACCGTATAATTTTATATGGTGCCGGTTCGGTCCCGAATACCGAATTTTAGCTAATTACCGAACCGAATACCGAACCGAAAGTACCGAATACCGAATTTTAGCTAATTTAAAAACCGAATACCGAACCGAATATATTAATTCGGTACCGGTCGGTACCGGTACCGGTTCGGGTTCGGGAAATGGTACCCATCGCTCACCCCTAATATTCAATAAGCAAGCCAAATGATACTATTAGTTAATTTCTGTAATTGGTTTGCTAGATTTTGCAATGCTAAACCTACAAAGCATGCCTTATTAAATCGGGTCGGAACCAGAATTGAATAATTAAATATTTATAATCATATTTCGAAATTCTGACATTGATTAAGTTTAATCGCCAATTTTATTTGTTGGTTTTACGACCAAATCAATAAAGTTATAATGGTAATGTTTCCAACACATCGATTAGGACTTACCAACGTTATAATAATAATGTTCAATGTTAAACATGATCATATTTAATACAAAATCTGAATGTCAGTTAGTTACATTTTAATTATAAATCAATTTCATTAGAATCATGTATTCTGTATTTGAATAATAAAGTCTTTTTTATGTAATTAAACAAAACATAATAGTTTAAAAAGATAACTTCAAACATATGCATAAATAAAATTATAATTTTAAATGTGTAAGAAAATTTTGTAATAATAAATGTTGAAAGATGACTAAACAAAAAATTATTAAATAATGGAATTAAACAAAATATAACACAAAGAAAATGATGTAATATGAAAAGTTTAAAATTTAAAAAAAAAAAGAAAAAAATAATAGTTTTAAAAGATAACTTTAAACATATGTGTAAATAAAATCATAATTTTAAATGTGTAAGAAAATTTTGTAATGATAAATGTTAAGAGGATTAAACAAAAATTTATTAATATAAAGACATTAAATAAAAGATATCACAAAGATAAGAATGTATTATAAAAAGTTTAAAATTAAAAGGAAAAAACAATGAATCATGATCGGTCATGTTTCAACAAAATCTGAATATTAATTAGTTATATTTTAATTATAAAACATTTTCATTAGAATTTTATATTGTGCATTTTAATACTAAATTCTTTTTCATACAATTAAACATAACATAATAGTTTCAAATGAATAACTTCAACATATGTATAATTAAAATCATAAATTTAAATGTGTAATAAAATATTGTAATAATAAATGTTAAAAGAGGAGTAAAAAAAGTATATTAAAATAAAGGCGTTAATTAAAAGATAACATAAAGATAAGGGTGTGTTATGAAAATTTTAAAAGTAAAAAAAAAAATATTAAAATCTTAAAATTAAAAAAAACCGAAATAAAAAAAAGAATAAAAAAATATGAAAACTTTTTAAATTAAAAATAAAAACCAAAACAAAAAAAAAGAATTAGGAAAAGTTTAAATTAAAAAAACACCCATCAACCAATGATGGTTGGCCAAGTGGGAGGCTTCCATTGGTTTAGGAGATATGGAAAATGTATGTATATATAATAGGCAACACATATTTGACTTTTAAAAAAAAAAAATCATAAATTAGAATATTGCACTAATGTATTATATCTCATTCTTTATAAGTTACAATTTATAGTTGTAAAATTATGCACTAATGTATTGTCATTCCTACAAGTATAAATTATTTAGAAGATAAATGGATGGATACTTAATTAATTCTTATAACAAAATAATGTATTTTGTAATCGTAAGAATGACAATAAACTTATAATGTGTTTAAAATAAAAATATGATGTATAATTTGTGATCGTAACATATTTTAAGGTTTTTTATTTTGTACGAATGAAACTTATATAATAGATCAATATTTAATATTAATCCACTTATGGAGAATGGATGGGATAATGAAAAGTCTTAATTTCAATTAATAATTAATTAATTATATTTAATAAACATTAAAATTAAACGAATCATGAGATAAGTAATAAAGGAGTTTTGATTTTAATTAAAAAATAGTTAATTCAATATAATTATTAATAATTGTCATTCTATGTAACACCCTCCCTAAACCCGGAAATGCCACATCAATTCAATACACAGGTGGCAATATCGCAATAGCTCAATTATGCACATGTCACAGGATAACTGAAATCTTTGACAATTTAAAACTTTTATTAAACATCATTAACACATAATTCGATAATTTTACATAACCCAAAAGGTGCTAACATAATCAGTACTGAACAGATCACTACACAAGGCTAGCACAAGCCTTCCCGATAACTCTCGATCTCGAATCAACAAACACGGCCACTGATCTCGTCGCTGATACCCTGAACATGTAAGACTCGAATACGTAAGCTCGAAAGCTCGTGAGTACTCGAGAGTTAGACTCTGCACAATAAACACATAACATGCGTACACATAGCACATACACACAGCGCAAACCCTAACTCTGTCTCTGGCAATCAACATCACGATGCAGGTATGACACATACATGAGATCCCAAGCCCTGCACACAGAATCACTGAGGGGGACCCTTCCCCAGCTAACGACCGTGCGCACCGGTGGTTAGCTCACACCCTGTAGCACGGGCGCGAACCGGCTACAGGCCCTGCCGTGTATACACGCCCCAAGGACTGTTAGGGACAGTCAACCCGCGCGATAACCCATCGCGAATCACCGTCCGTATGGAACTCATCACGGACCCCGGACTGGATCTCATCTCATGCACATACATCACATATGTAAGAATGGAATCATACCTGTGGCTCGCGTCCCTGTCTCAAACACATAGCACAATATACACATACAACAACGACTCGCAAAACGGTCCCGGGTTTGAAAAAGGAACTCGGGTACTCACCTGGTTGATCCACTAATCTCAGAATCTCTGACTCGGCTCGGCTCGCTGACTCGTCCCTGAAATTACACAAATCCCAACTCGTTAACACAAATCCACGAACACATATTACAACTCATAATGAGCTTAACTCGAACCCAAAAGCAACCCCCAACCGAATCCCAAAACTCTAACTCGAAAACAACCCCGATGAAACCCCGAGAACTCGATCAAAACCCGACCCAAAACAAATCCAACGGAACCCAACTCTAAAAGCAATCCCAACGGATACCCAATACTCAAAACCAAACCCGAAACCTACGAGGAACCCACCCCAAAGCATCAAATAACAGCCCGAACCGAACCCCCGATCGCGCCCACGCCCCAGCCCGAACTCGCCCGCGCTCCGCCTGCAGGCGTCGCGACCACGATGCCCAGGTCGCGGCCGCGACCGCTGGCGGTCTTCTTCTCCCCTGCTCGCTGATCAGCTGCTGTCCAGGGATGAAATCCCCTATCCAACCCGATTTCAGCCATGGAAACATCTCCAAACCCATGACTAACTTCACCATATTAACCCAAAACTATTTCCACAACCATAACCACATATATACACAAATTTAAGCTACAAAATCGAAAGCTTTTACCTTGAACTCAAGAACACGAAATTGGAGAAGATGAAGATTCAAACTCAGCAATTAACTCATGGAATTGGAAGCTTCTCTGCTGGAAATTCATGAACACACATACACACACTTCACACTTAGGTTCCCAAATGAAACAAAAGGAAAAGGACGCACGTATATGATTTCTCTATTTTCGGCGGGTTCCAACTCATTAACTCGAACCCGATACCCCAATTTCACAAATAATATCCACTTAACCCAATTAAATCCACGAACTTAATTATATAATTAATCCACTAAATTAATTACCCGAAGACACGTAACTCGCAAACCCGACACGTATAATCCACTAATCGGGTTCTCATTGGTCCAACACGATATTAATTATTTAAATATCCACTAAAATAATTACACGCAATAATTCTAGAAACGGGATGTTACAAATCCTCCCCTCTTAAAGAGATTCCGTCCCCGGAATCTATCGCAAGCCAATCGCAAATACACAAAAATTCCCGAAAATGCTGACTCACAACTCTCGATATAATTATCAACACTCTTGACAAATTCTCATTTGAACTCTGAATGACACAATCATCACTGATACACATCTTTATTTCTATTCTCGAACAAGTCGACTCCCTCGAATCTTTAACTCAATTTGACAATCCACTAATAGCTCAATTAAATCATATCGGCAACTGATAAATCCTCTATTCACAGAATCTTCACGTGGCGTCACCTCATAAGCCACTCGGCCCACGCACGATCTCAATCCATCGATTTTCACTCTCTTTTATCACATACTCACATAACTCTATATAGATCATCCACTAACACAACACGTAAAGATATCTCCATCGAATCACTAAACGCAAGCTCATAAACATGGTTAAAATCACAAAGGGGTTAAATCCACTCTCAATAGATTAATCCACTATCACAACAGAACTCTCAACTCTTTTCACCATAACAGATAAACACATCTCATAAAACGCAATACCATAAATAGGGATAGCACACACAAGAATTTAAATCCACTATCAATATGATAATCCACTATCAGAATCGATCAATCCACTAGCACATCACAAAAATTCGCAATAATACTCACACGGCTCACATAGCTCCACAAGATTAATCCACTAACATAGCACAATTCTGAACTCGAAAGCCCAGATCACAATAAACCCAAATCTAGCACATTGACTTCACATATACACCCTAAGCATAACGACCCCATTCAGCCCATACACACAATCCCGCCCCTCTGTCACTGAATCCCACAATCACAAACACATTCGCAATAATTATTCATATAATTTGATCCACTAACATGACACAATGCCCAATCCCAGAACTCTGATAACCCCTCTTACCACAATATATCTCACTCTCACACACATACCCAGATATAACAATCCCATATAACCCATACACAACCCTTCCACATCTCTATCACTGAGCCACATAATCACAGACATAACAGAACAGTCACACGTAACAGAACACATACACTTATCGCAGACATAACCCAATGACCTGCCCCACAATTGACACACACTCAAAGCAAGCTCAGAAATACATACCCGAAACCATATCAGCATCATCTCGAGCTGCCTCCGTAGTCGCCTGAAATACCCGACCCCGCGCCCGAGAGTCATGACGACCGGATGACGACGGCTCAGCTCTAGCCCCACTGGAACTCGCACCCTGCACCGCTGATCCCAACTCGGGACAGTCTCGCACCCTGTGCCCCGGCCTCCCACAACGGAAGCACAATGGCTCTGGAACTGTACACGTGGCGGCAGCATGCCCCCGCTGACCGCATCGATAACACCTGAGCACACACGACCCATTATGGCGACGGTGGCATCTCGGGCACCCCCGATCTCCAACCGAACTGTCTCCTCTATCGCCCCCATCTCGAGGTCTCTGCTCTACGCTGCTCTGGTTCTGCCCCATGTATCGCGAACTCTGCCTTTGCCTCTGAATCTGATTATCTGGTCGCTGGCTCCACCCCGGTCCACCTGATCTCTGCTTCCTGTCTCTGTCTCTGTCTCTATCTCTGTCTCGTCTATCTCTCGAACTCTGACCCGAACGTCGCTCCCTGGAATCGTCTCTGGAATACCTCCGATCTCTCGAGGTCCGCTCAGGAGTCCTTGCACGCCGATGCTGAAAAGATGGATCCTCGCTCTGCTTGGCTATCTCCCGCTCCCTTATGCGGGCCATCTCTAACGCTCTGGCGAAGGTAGAAGTCTCGTGCATCCCAACGAACTCTCTGATATCTGCTCGCAATCCATCAATGAACGTATCGACCTTTCGCTGCTCGGTGGCAATGTGGTGAGTCGCAAACTGGGAGTGCTCGTTGAACCGGTCCACGTACTGCTGCACCGTCATCTCTCCCTGCCGCAATTGCAAGAATCGACGCTCCATCTCTCATCTCTCATCTCTTGGGATGTACTGCAGCTCGAACACAACCCTGGACTGATCCCACGTCATCGCAGATGCCGCAGAAGATGTCATCACTGACTCTATAGACTGCCACCACTGAGACGCCCTCCCCTCAACAGATAGGTCGCATAACCGACCATATCTCTCGGCTCCACATGCGCAACTCTGAAGGCAGCCTCCACCTCACGCTCCCATGCCATAGCCATCCCTGGCTCACCCCCGCCTCTAAACTCTGGCGGGTTCCCGGTCATGAAATCCTTGAACGAACCCCCTCGCCGAGACATAGATGAAGAGGTACCCGTACCCGTATCCTGACCACCCCCAGCACGTGGTCCCATACCCTGATCCTGTTCCCGTTCCTGCTCTCTCTGCTGCCTGTAAAACTCTGTCAATACCCCCAGAAGCTCTGA